>LGRX02006259.1:0-60377 GCA_001247695.2 Cymbomonas tetramitiformis
GCATAACACAAAGCATTTCACACGCACACGCATTCACGCATACACGGTACAATAATATCATCGATATGTGCATAATTCAAATTATGTACTTCTATGATATGAGATACGTGTCTTTGTATGTTCCATGTTACATGCGTTCCTACCGAGAGACCTTGTATCGCTAGCATCTATGAAGCATCATTCCTCAAAGCAACCTCAAGAGCATCTCCACCATCACTAGGAGCGCTTTCTAGTGCTTCCTGCTTGCGTTCGGCGTAAGCTTTTTTCATTGCTGGCTTAGCACTTAGTTGCACACCAGTCTTTGCGAAGAGATCTTGGCCTTTGCGCTTCTCTTTCACACACACAATCCAGCGCATGCCTTGAACACCCTCGAGCTCGTAAATGAGCTTGTCTTCTTGCTTTTTCGCCCACCACATTCGTCGAAGTGGATAGGCACGGTCAGCAAGCCACATGTCTGGCACCAAAAACGCGCAGAAATCCTTGCAGTGTTCTGCGAAGTACATGATAGCCGCGTCACTCATTCCACTTGTAGGCGGTGCACAAATGACGTTTTGACCCAACACTTTCCAGTTGTCGTGCACACGAAAGATGTTCATAGGGACCCAGCCCTTCACATTTTTTGCTTGAGTGTCACTGTCCACTGAAATAAACTTGAATTCGGCCTTTCCGAAACGACTTTCTAAAACTGATTTCAAGTTTAGATTTATCTCGGAACCCGCGGCAAACAAGTCGACAAATGTTCGGCTTTTGATCTTCTTTTCGTGCATAAAGTTCGTCGGATTAAAGCTGTCTACGAGTAAAGCCACTTGTTCTTTTGGAACAACAGTGCGCTTTACTCGTACCTCTTTATCCGCGTGAACATCATCAAATATTTTCCGTGTCCATTCTTTGTTTATTGGCTTGATGGCGGGGAGGTATTCAACTTCCACGCACTCATGAAAGGCGGATGGGCTATTCATGAAACTCGCTTCATGAGAATCACGAGTCCGTCGTTGGGATCGCTGTGACGTTTGCAAAGCCATCATCTCAGCGTCATTCAAGTTTTCGTGCTTAAACGTGCGCTTAGGCATATCGTGCGTATCGCGGTTGGAAAGTTGCAAGTTGAAAAAAACACACACCACTGTTAAGAACTGCAAAAACGGACAGGAATTGCAAAAACGGACACGATTCTGTAAAAGCCGACACTGGCCGTGTTTATCCTAATCATTATGCCATGACACCATTCGGGTGTCATCGTCATCGTCATAGATTATGGGGTGGGGAGCGATTTTGGCCTGACCAGAGGTGGCCTCACCAAAGTGGTTCACAGGTCCTGAGTAATATGCCCCTAGACCGTCAAAAATATTATCATCTGACGGCAAAGAATCGATTTCTACTGCCACATCGGACACAATGCGAGGTCCCACCTTGGTCCGACCTCAGGTCGGATGTCGGTGGGTTCCTCATTCACATCGCTCAACGATGCAGATTCGCACTCCCGTGGCATGGGACTTCCTGAGCCAATGAACGCACGACTCTACGCGAAGGCTACATCCATTAGGCCGTCGCACCGTAGATATGATGTGAGGGATCCTACTGCCAAATTCAAATTGGGTTCAAATTTCCATCGATAATTCCTAAGATACCGAACGTGCGATAACGCACCGGGTCGATCGTCGAGCATGTTTTGCGCATTTGTGGACGTCATGCGTAACATGTCATGCATTACATGTAATGCGTGACATGCCATGCCATGCCATGCCATGCCATGCCATGCGTAACATGTCATGCGTGACATGACAAGCGTTACAGATTTGGGAAATAGCATACATATATGGGCAATTCGACTGTATCGTCCGACGTGGCTCGCGCGTCTGTCTTTTGATCAACGTAGTTAGGGGCCCCCCCTCGCGCCTAACGGGCGTCCGAACGCCGAACGGAGCGAGGGGGGGCCATAAATGGGCAATTCGACTGTATCGTCCGACGTGGCTCGCGCGTCTGTCTTCGATCGAGACTATTTTACTGTGTCACGGGATAGCGTAACATGTCATGCGTAACATGTCATGCATTACATGTAATGCGCGACATGCCATGCGTAACATGTCATGCGTAACATGACAAGCGTTACAGATTTGGCAAATACGAAATAGCATACAAGATACATCCATACATATATGGGCAATTCGACTGTATCGTCCGACGTGGCTCGCGCGTCTGTCTTCGATCGAGACTATTTTACTGTGTCACGGGATAGCGTAACATGTCATGCGTAACATGTCATGCATTACATGTAATGCGTGACATGTCATGCGTAACATGTCATGCGTAACATGACAAGCGTTACAGATTTGGCAAATAGCATACATATATGGGCAATTCGACTGTATCGTCCGACGTGGCTCGCGCGTCTGTCTTCGATCGAGACTATTTTACTGTGTCACGGGATAGCGTAACATGTCATGCGTAACATGTCATGCATTACATGTAATGCGCGACATGCCATGCCATGCGTAACATGTCATGCGTAACATGACAAGCGTTACAGATTTGGCAAATAGCATACATATATGGGCAATTCGACTGTATCGTCCGACGTGGCTCGCGCGTCTGTCTTCGATCGAGACTATTTTACTGTGTCACGGGATAGCGTAACATGTCATGCGTAACATGTCATGCATTACATGTAATGCGTGACATGCCATGCGTAACATGTCATGCGTAACATGACAAGCGTTACAGATTTGGGAAATAGCATACATATATGGGCAATTCGACTGTATCGTCCGACGTGGCTCGCGCGTCTGTCTTTTGATCAACGTAGTTAGGTGCCCCCCCTCGCGCCTAACGGGCGTCCGAACGCCGAACGGAGCGAGGGGGGGCCATTATGTCAAGTGTAATGTCGATTACTCTGGACTTTTGGAAGCGGATACATTGACAGGATGCGAGTGCGAGACTCGGCAGTCGCCCGCGCCACCGCCTGGCACGGTCCTTCATGTGTCATGTGCGCTTTAGCTGCACGGATCATGTCTCAGGATAAGCTTCTGTGCTGACCCTCCAGCTACGCTTTGTAGCACCAACAGAATAGAAAAATGCGTCTGATGATCAACAGTGTGGGGGTATGACCAAACACACACACACGACAAGCACGCTCATCGGAGGGTTGTCTGATGTGGAGTGCGGAGGGTGCCTGCCGCCCGTTGCCACGCAGCTTCTGTGTCAATGAAGAAATTTACGTCTGGAATCAGCTTCGTCAAGCGCTCAGCGTCCGGCAGCAGCTTGGGCGGCCATCAGGACAGCCTGGGCAGGTTCAAAGGGAGCTTCAACAGAATCAAAACCGCTCTGGCAGGACCAACGAGCTCGCACATAGGCGACGCCCCAGATGTTTCCTTGCCGCCTGTGCTAGGCCCAGCTATGATACTAACAGAGCAGGATGCCTCCCTAAGCCTTCAGCCCTCATCAGCGGCCGCCGTCACCGAGGCCACCGCGGTTCCCAAACCAACCCCGCACAGCATGGCGTCCCCACGCATTTGGGACATTCCCAGCTGTACCCTCCCTCACCCACCAGACGCCAATCGAACATCGATGTCAGATGTCACTTCCCTCGATGCTGATGCCCGTGCGCACCCCTACCTTATAGATGCGCCTGACAGCATGGCGTTCGATGATCACCTGGAGGTGATCAGACTCGACGATAACCCCACCCACGCCTACCTCAATAGCGCCGCTCATATGGCGGCTGTCGCTCAGCAGCCCCTCGCGTCATTGCCAGGCGCCGCGCCGGATGCATCGCCGCTTCACAGTCCGAGCACGCGGAGCTGCCAAAGTACTCCCAAGCACGCGCTGCGGAGTGATCCAATCACGGTTGGCCCCACCCACCGCACCGAGTGCAAGCCGGAGCCCATGCACCTCCATCCTGTTGTTCGCCAGACCGCCACTTGCTCACTCCTGAATCCCTGGTGGCACTGGCAGAGTGTGCAGAGTTGGTGGAGCCGAGGACATCGCTCCTCCGCATGGCTCGAAGCTATCTTTGAATACCAATGACCGCAGGCGGCTTGTCTGCCCACTCACCTGTCGTTTTGCGCGGCCCGTGTGGCAGAGAGTCCCGGAGAAGCGATTGGCTCGATTTCGAGACGAGACTCAGGTCGAGTGCGAGCCATCATTCCAGGTAAAGCGCCGGTGCATTCTGCACACAGCGAAATGCCCGCTGGCATATCAGCTCGCACGAGACACACCCTCAATTGCGCAGATGCAGACTGTCACTTTGTCGAAGCACTTTATGAGCTGCCCCCATGCTCGCCTCCGGTCCTTCCCTCTGGCATGGGTGCCTCATCCTTGGACTGACTCCTTTGGCACACCGTAGCCACAGAAGAGCGGCCGCACTATGTACCCACGCCGGGGATCAAAGGATTCAGCACACACTTCGGGACACTTATCCGGAATCTCCGGAGCTCACCAGTGAAGAATGGGCATGGGTGGCAAGGAGTGTGTCAGGGCGCATCACGGTAAAGTATGCAGCATTAGGACAAGCCCCGGCCTTGGGCATTCATTAGAGTTCGGTGACCTGTAAGACTTGAGCAAGGCCTTGCGTACGGGGGGTGGTATCAATCGTGCTGGTTGCTCCATCGCGGCAGCGATGCAATTCACGAATCTCCATCAATTCTGTCAGCTCTGAGCGTGTCTCGCTGCTCACTGCACTTGTGACCGTCGAAGACTGCTGCAATTATCTCTGCAAGTATTTCAATTTCCTTCCATGTAATGTTCAATGCCCTATCTGGGACGAATGTTGCATCTTTTCCGAATCACAGTTATCTGCTCGGCAAGAGTGCGCCCCTTTTGTTTTCTAATTCGCCGCCTTCCTGCGGTTGCTGCTTCCACGTGTGTGCCAGACTGTGATTGGAATTCCTTTGGAGACACTTCTCAAACGCGATTAAAAGAATTCGCACGTGGCTGGCTTATCCTTGGACCGATTCCTTTGGTGCCATGTAACCACAGAAGATGGCTGCACTATGTACCCACACGGGGATCAGCGAATTCAGCACACACTGGGATGTATATGTGTGTGTGGCTTATCTGGGGGGCAGGCCAGCGGACTCCGTAACCCTGGGACCAACTATTGTTGGGTGATGATCGGTCACATCTTATCATCTTTCCATGCTGCTTTGCATCTGGGTTGGGAATATGTATGAGTTTGTGGGATCTTGTCACGGTCCCGCCCTGCTATTGATTTGCTTCTCACATCCACTGGGATGATGGTGGGCTGGCTTTTGTTGGCCGATCTCATGCCGTTCAGTGTGTGTGGCTTATCCTTGGACCGGCTCCAAGGATTCAGCACACACGTCGGGACATTTATCCGGATTCTCCGGGGCTCAATTGTGAAGAATGGGACCCCCTAAGTCTTACTGAGCCCCCTGAGCCCCTCTGCAACTGCCCAGCCGGGGCGCTGCTGCCGTGCCTATGGAGCCGGTTCACCTCTACCCCGCGAGCGGCCCGAGCCATCTCCCCACCACCAAGCCTACGAGCTTGGCTGCTGTGTAGTGTGTCTTTCTCCGGGGGGCATGCCGGCAGGATTCGCTCACTCCGGTACCTGGGAATCACAATGCCGAGTTGCGCGAAGTTGCGCAGTCTCACATGTTTGGCAGTGATTGGTGCATACATCCATCTACCCATACTGCATTGCATCGAGTTTGAGATGTGTCTCTGTGTGTGGTATCTTGTCACGGCCCCGCCCTTTTTCTAAGTGCTCTCTTATCCACTGGGATGATGGTGGACTGGCTTCTATTCGTGTGCCTCATGCTGTTCAGTGCGTGTGTCTGAGATGTGGAAAGGTGCGGGGGGTGGTGATGGGACTTGGACCCTCCTCGTTCATGTGGGCTGCTAGCAGAGGAGCTCTATCTCAGGGGTCTGGCGGGCGCTGTGGTCAAGCTTCAGCGTCCTGGGACCGCCACCAGACCTCTGCCTGGACGATCTACCTTACATGCAGCACAACGCGCTGAAAGTGCTCTCCCGGAACAGCCCACTGCGACGTGCGTGTGTCCTCATTACGCTGTCCGGGGGATTCGAGCTGATCCTGATGACGCTCATTCTCTTCACCTGCGTGCTCCTCACCTTGGAATCTCCGCGACTCGACGAGCATTCGGCTCAGCACCGCTTCATCCAGCAAACCGATCTCATCGTAACTTGTTTGTTTACCTGTGAGACACTACTGAAGATTATCGCCAGGTGCTGCTTTCATTATAAGTGCCCTCAGCTCTTGTGTGATCATGTGCCTCTTCATTTGCCTAGTCGATCTCAAAATTTCCATTCGACGATATCATCCGTGAGCGTGTGAACTCTGCTGCCCGACGTTTGTTGTCCTTTTTTGGATGATTGTGTTCCTCTCCTATGATCCTCCCGCGGTTTCGTGATCTTGGTCCAAAAGCTGAAAATCAATGTTTTGTCCACATCAGCACGGCCGAACGTATAACATCTATCAGCAATATATATTGCTTCGTATATATATATATATATATATACAACGTTGTATATATATATATATATATACTTCCTCAGGTAAATAACACGAAATGTGTGTTTGTTGTCGGAGGAAGCGCCAAGGCACGGCTACAGCGATCAGAATCCTGCTTTGTGATTTGCGGTTTGATTGTCTTGAGCGATTTGCTCAGAGGCTCCTGTGGATAAGGAGCGGCGCTTTCCAGCGCATGTGTCATCCATGAATGGTTTCCCTGCCCCGCTCCGAGTGGCTGGGCATTTGCTTTTAAATTATACACAGCAACCGTGGTGTTGATGCGCTGTACATTGATTTGCATGCTCGATGTTTATGTCCAGCTTGCTTTCTTACAGCAAGTACATAATCGGTGACAACGAGAATGCGAGTCTGTCAGCCACAGTCTGCTGGATTCAGAGATATCGTGCACTGGTAAACACAAATTGGATTAGAATGCACACATCACATCACTCTGCGTTGCACAAACTGTAGGGTGTTACAATACAGTGCCTGCTTTAGGGCCCCAAGGTTTGTTACGCCATCTCCCCTGCTCGCGCCCCTGTAGCGAGGACATTAGCGCAGCACGGAATGCTGAAGAGTGTGCGTGTGCTGTGCGCGGCCCTGGACTAGATTCCCTCTGTTGATGGGGCGGCGCGCGGGCTGGGAGAGGAGGGCCTCACCAGGGGGTTCATCATGCACGAGGAAGCCTACCTGCGGTCCCCCTCTGATGTGCTCGACTTCGTGATAGTCACCTCTGCCCTCTTCAGCTTGGTGATGAAGGATGTGGATGCGAGGTGAGTCAGTATAATGCAGATGCCCGCCATCCCCGGCAATGCCCCTTATGTTTCGTTGGCAATGTGTTGCGGAGGAAAACCGTGAGCATGCCATTGCAGCACCCGGCCTGGGGGGTATCCCTGTGGAGGATCCCACGGATAAACCTGACGGCTGGCTGTCACCTCATGTGGATGGCGAGGCTGCAGACTGTGGTTGTATTGACCACGGACCATGATGACATAATTTCTTGCATTCTCCAGCAATGATGATGATGATGATGATGATTCGCTAATCACAGTCTGTGGTATTTTTCCAAATCCGGTAGGTTTAGGCTTAGTGGTGTATTCACTTCCAATTCTAAGGGAAATAAGTTCCTTTATTTTTTAAAGTAAAGTCGGTTATGTCGCCGGTTATTTGCTTAAAGGTGCATCGGCGATGTATGCCACAGTCACGTGTATGTCTTGAGTCACTGGGTTGTCCTGCTGGCGTCCATGCCCGCAATTTTGACCGGCATACATGCATATGAAGAGTTTCCCCCCCTTTTTCCCCTTTGAAAATGTTCACAGGTTGCCAAACGATGTGGTTCTGCTCTCCATGTTTTGTACATCAGCGCACCATTACTGTTTCAGAGATGCTGCTGTTTTTCGCACGGAAATGCCCATCCACGGACTGCTAAGGCAAATACAAAACTGAGTTTCTGCCCTGATTCACAGAATTCCCAGGCAGACACCTACAACCGGTTTCGGAGTCGTAGCGCGAAGCAGAATCACAGCTTTTGGCGACTTGCGAGATTTTATAAAACAAGCACTTCGTAGGTGACACGTTTTAGATTGACGTGGGTACAACACTTGTCGGAGCTGAGGATACTGCGAATTGTGAAATAAATTGCAAAGGGGTCGGGTGACAAGAGCCAGCATGTTAAATTGCATTTGCTGGTAGTCGAAGCTCCCATGCCTCCGGGACAGGCTCGCGTGCACTGCTGGTGCATTTGTACACACGCCAATTTGCTACTTGATCCCATGCACGCGGATCCACTTCCAGATGTCTTTGAGGCTAGATATGGAGGCTAAATATGGAGGAGACTTCGGGGAGCTGGTGGGTCGATGCGCTCAGCCCACTCAAGGTGTTGCGAGTGATGCGGGCGCTGCGGCCCCTGAAGATGGTGTTCCGGGATGAAGGCATGCAAGTGGTGGTCAAATCGTTGTGGATGGCGGCGCCCTCCGTGCTGTACCTCGTCATCTTTGGTTTCATCCTCACCTATATCTTTGCCATCATCGGAGTGCAGGTGAGGAGAATGGCGAAGGGTGGAGAAGGGCATCGCTTCTAGCACTGCCTAACTCCGTGCGCTCCCCGGGCCTCAGGCCGCGGCGGGAAGGAAGCCAAGATCCTATGTCCGCCCTCCTCAGTCTGGAAATGATGCAAGCGCCGAAAGGGGGTGTGCACATTTTCAATTAGCCGTGTGCCTCTGTCGAATGCCCGCGAGTCAACACTGAGCAGTGTGTTTCACGCACACTCCTCTTCTCCACTCAAGGGGGTGCTTCTCCTCCGTCTCTGCCTCTGACCTCCCATCCTTTACCTCGTCCTTCGCCTTCACCTCTGCATCTGCCTCCGCCTGCACCTTCTCTGCCTCCTCCCTTTTGCCTTCCAGGCTGTAGCCATGACAGGCACTCAAACCTGAAGGGAGCTGCACAGCTGCGTCTTGGAAAGTGCTGCGCTCCAGGTGGATCATCCCCAGTGTGCCGAAGGTTCATGCCAACAACAGAAGCGCGCTGCGGCTCGCCTCTGATCACCTCTTCCTCTGGCATTTTCACTCGGGAAATTCGAATCTTGCTCCTCACACTCCTCGCTGGTGCTCTCAACCTCGATTTGCAGCACAGTGGAGGTCCAGAGAACCCGCACTCCCGTGATAGAACCGCAATTTCAGCAGAGAGGTATCGATGGCGCCATAGGCTCAGCACATATATGGCACTGCCAGGCTGAACCAGCGCCAGCACCAGCAACGATTGAAGTTGGCGATAGGTGTTAGGTTGGCGCTTCTGATTGCTCCGCGGATGCGGGGGGCGACTGGCCGCTTATGGTGGTGGGGGCGGCGGCCGCTTATGGTGGTGGGGGGCGACTGGCCGCTTATGGTGGTGGGGGGCGACTGGCCACTTATGGTGGTGGGTGCTGTCGGTGGACGGGTGGGTGAGGGGTCACGGGCAGCTCTTTGCAGCCCAGTTTGACTACTGCAATGACGACGCCGTGTCATCCAAGGCGGATTGTCTCTCGCAGTCGACCTACTGGGACTCAGACAGGTCGCTCCCGGGGGCATACGTATTTTGGGGATTGAAACGTATATTTCATTTGTACCCGCGGATATCATTTGCTCTCTGCGCTTTGCAATTCAACGGATCGACGGGGAACAATGATCAAAAGGGTGTGTTCATATCTGTGGGGGAAAGGGAGTATCCCTATCCCCCACTGGCCCTGGGCACGGGACTGGCAAGCCATGGATGGGGGGGGGGGAGGGGATTGCATTTAGCAGAGGAGAGCTGGTGCCACGCCTGTGGATCATGCCTCTGTTCAACTTCGACTCCGTGCCGAGGGCGATATCCACGCTGATGGTCGTCACCATGATGGACGGCTGGGAGACGATCATGTTCCAGGCCATGGACCGGGCCGGGGAGGACAAACAGCCGGTGAAGAACAACCAGAGCTGGTCTGCAGCGTACTTCCTTCTCTTTGTGTTTTTCTCCGGCATGGTGTGGTTCAACATCTTTGTGGGGGTGGTCGTGAACACGTACACAACAATGCAGGTGCTGCATCCCACTTTCTATCTCTGCACAGCAGCTCCCCGACTTGCATCGTACATCCCTGCTGAGCGTATCATGTATAGCATGTCATTCCAGGACAAACAAAGCCGGAAGGTTTGCAAAGCTACGGCTACGTTTGTCCTGGTTTGCCCACAGCGTGAGATTCGGTTGACATGCGTCACATCCGGCCACACGGCTGATGCACTCTGGGTTCCGGTGAGACTTGTCATGGTCATTGGGGAAGATGCACGAAGACACTTGCCGATTGTAACCGCGTTTCGTGTCGCTTTGACCGAAGCATGCCGAGTATGTTGCGGTGACGGGTAGTAGGGGGCAATGCGCCCTCGAGTGGAGAATCCTCACATGACCCATGGGCTGTGACCGCCCAGCCGGTTGACATACATAAATTAGTATGGGCCTTGTGTCGGTGCTGATTGCTGCGAGTGGGCTCGCGGGGATGGGCTGGGCCAGGCATCCGATGACGGTATGACATTAGTGACCAAGGGTCAGAAGCAGCTGGAGATGTCCCTGAAGATGCAGACGTGGAAGTCATCAATGGAGTGGCTGAATGACGTCCCAGAGAGTATGACACCGCCCTGATTACCCGCGACATGCCCATGAGCTTGAGTGAGGATGAACACCCGATGCATGGAACTCTTTTTGATGTTTGCGATGCTTTGCGTGTGGTCACAGAAGTTGGGTCCGCGCCAACATCAGGACAGTCACATTTCACGAAGAGTCACGATTTCCCACAGTCCCACAGTCACAATTTCCTTGCCAGCGCAAGTAGCAGTGACGCTCAGTCCAGGGCGATTGAAGCTCACCGGACTAACTGTATTTCGCGTCTGCCCAGTGGAATAGCGCATGCGACGGCCCGTGTGTCGCCTGCAGGCCCTTGATAGGCTCTGTGCAGTGCCTTCTGCCACCCTTTGTCCAACCCAATTTGTGTTGGATACCCTCTGAGCGGCTGCGCCCATTTTCTTGATTCAGCAAAACTCGTGTGGGGACATATGCGTGCGCGCCTGCCGAGAGCCCCATGCGCCTTTCATCCCCTTATCTACCTCCCTTGCAGCAGAGCAACGGCGGCGGCAGCATGTGCTTCGTAAGCTTCGAAGATTATTCTGTGTGCCGTCGTGCCACGTGATGCATGAGAATCTGTGCAGAGGGAGCGCCCATGCGGCAGGGAGGCCTTTCAGGGTTTGGGACTGTGGGATGCTGGGGGCCTTCGTGGCTGGGACTTTGGGATGTCAGGCCTTTCAGGTTTGGGTCCTGTGGATAGCCGGAGGCCTTTCGTGGTTGAATGTGGGATGTCAGGCCTTCGTGGTTTGGGACCTGTGGACAATACCTTTCTTTCGTGGTTTGGGACTCGTGGATGTCGGGGCCTTTCGTGGTTTGGGACTGTGGATGTCAGCCTTTCGTAGGTTTGGGACTCGTGGATGGGCCGAGGCCTTTCTGTGGTTTGGGATCGTGGATGCCGGAGGCCTTCGGGGTTTGGGACTGTGGATGGCCGGAGGCCTTTCAGGTTTGGGACCGTGGATGCCGGAGGCCTTCGGTGGTTTGGGACCGTGGGATGCCGGGGGCCTTTCGTGCTTGGGACCTGGATGGCCGGAGGGGCCTTTCGTATTTGGGACCGTGGGATGCCGGAGGCCTTTAGGGTTTGGGACCGGATGTGGGGCCTTTCAGGGTTTGGGACTCGGGATGTCAGCCTTTCGTGGTTTGGACCGGTGGATGGCCGGAGGCCTTCGGTGGTTTGGGACCTGTGGATGCCGGAGGCCTTCGTGGTTTGGGACTCGGGATGTCAGCCTTTCTTCGTGGTTTGGGACTGTGGGATGCCGGGGCCTTCTTTAGGGTTTGGGACCGTGATGCCGGAGGCCTTTCGTGGTTTGGGACCGTGGGATGCCGGGGCCTTTCGTGGTTTGGGACCGGTGGATGCCGGGGGCCTTTTAGGGTTTGGGACCTGTGGATGCCGGAGGCCTTTAGGGTTTGGGACCGTGGATGGCCGGAGGCCTTTCGTGGTTTGGGACTGTGGATAGCCGGAGGCCTTAGGTTTGGACCGTGGGGTGCCGGGGGCCTTTCTTCTTCTCGTGGTTTGGGACCGTGGATGCCGGGGCCTTTAGGGCTTGGGACCGTGGGATGGCCGGAGGCCTTTCTTGTGGTTTGGGACTCAGGCTCGGGGCCTTTCGTGTGGTTTGGGACTGTGGGATGCTGGAGGCCTTTCAGGGTTTGGGACTGTGGGATGCAGGGGGCCTTTCTTTCAGGGTTGGCAACAGCATGGTGGCGTCCTTTTAGATTTTAGGGTTGTGGGATGGTGAAGGCCTTTTATGGTCTGGGACTGTGGGACGCTTCAGACTGGATTCGCTGGGCATGTTGGAAGATGGCCGGGTCGGAGGAGTTTGATTACACGATTACTGCCATCGTGGGTGTGAACACCATCATGATGGCGTCCGTGCATGATGGACAACCCGGCTGGTGAATGCTCTGCGCCCGCTTTTCTTTGGGAGTAGATACGGCTACAAGTAATCCAACGCGCAGGCACATGACCACAGATGAGCTTCGGCCGCCGCTAATCATTCTACATGGTTGAACAGCTTTGATCGAAGAAATTGACTCTTGCCCGAGGGCTGAAGGACCTCCTGACCACCCTTTCTGATTATTTCCCTGTGTGGTACGGAGTAGTTGTTGATGCCGGGGAGTAGTTGTTGATGCCGACAGGTTGAGCCATGTGGGGTGCTTCCAAAGGCTCTGCTGCAGCAGTGCCGTGGGTGAGATGCGTGCCTTCTGTGTGGACAGGCAAACGAGCGCTTTGAAGATCCTAAACTACATCTTCACAGGGATCTATGTATTTGAGGCCATAGTTAAAATAGTCGGCATGCGGTGGCGGGTTTATCGGAGCGGATGGTGGAATTGCTTCGACTTTTTCATCATGGTGCGTCCGCCATGCCTCGCCTGCTGTCTCCATTGATTGACATGTGTCACGTAACCGAGTGCCGTCTCTCTCTAGTGGCGGTGTCACGTGCCACAGTTCCTCGTCATGTCAGTGACGGTGTTCCTCTTGTCCTCCTGCAGAAACCATTCGGTTATGAGAATACCTCTTCGTAATCATATCAGTGTGGAATCTGCATTTTCATAGAATAGATTTGGCTATGAGATGAAATGGTCATTTGATGTCTTCAATATGATGTTAAAACTATTGACACCATGATATCCAATTTTGTGAGACAGGTGTAAGTGAGACATTGATGCACTGGTCGTGGGGATGTTTCGGGGGTGGCGAGGGCACAGATTGTGTCTATAATCGAGATGCTCCCAGGCATGGCAGTCATCCCCATCGGCACCATTCTGCGACCACTTCGCATCGGCCGCATCTTCAAGTTGCTCCGATCTGCAAAAGTGAATGCCCTTCAGTTCCCCACGCCTCATGTTCTTTCTGTGTGTAGATTTGCCTAGTGCAAGTTCGGACCCGTTCACTTACCTGCATTTCACTTTGACCCTGGGTATCTTCAGCGCTTTGAAAGCCTGTCCAAAGTGCGCCTGAGGTCATGTGATAATGGGTCATGCGGAATCGACTGTGCCGAGCTCTTCATCTGAACTCAAAGCAGCTGTTGCCCCGTGAGGTTGGAGGTTCCTCCACCTTGATCTTCATTTGATAATACTCGCGTAACCTTTCTCTCGCAAAAATATGCAAGCGACCAAGGAAAAGTCAACCCCTCATCCCTCCTAGATATGTATGCGTACGAGTTGGCGTACGTCACCTCATGTGGCCATATCCCAGGCCCTGGTGACGCAGTGTTATGTGATGGCCTGGGTTGTACCTGGATGTTCTCTCCTCACTATCTGGCGTCATGCTCATGCACAGTATGGGTCATGAAGGGGTTTCAAGGATGCGAATAAGTGCAGCACTCATCAATACTGCGTTGCGCTTTGCAGGGACTGCGTTGCCTCTTTAACACGCTGATACAGTCTCTGCCGGCGATGTACAACGTGGGGTCCTTGCTCTTCCTGGTATGCTTTGTGTTTGCGGTACTGGGCATGAACCTCTTCGGCCACGTGGACGGGTACGAGGGCGGCGCCATCGGGGACCATGCAAACTTCTGGTACTTTGGCCGCGCTTTGCTCACGGTGGTCCGCATCGTCACTGGAGATAGTTGGTCTACTGTAAGCTCCCGCCATCCCCACAAGTATTGTGTATCCCACCGTTTATCCAATCCAAATTCCTCCCTGTATTCGTGCAGCGCGGAATCCTCTCTATCTGCTTTTGCTCTGAGAGTCGTCCCACTCGGTTTATGCATTCTTGAGGTATCAATTATCTGCGATGCGGCTTGATCAACATCGCTCCGGGAGGTTGTGTGAAGCACTTGATGCGCGGCATGCTAAGCTGTCCGGGCGGGCTGGCTACGATGACCCGCTAACCCGGTGCGACCCTAGGTCAGTGTGCTTCAGACACACCTGAACGATACATACCTGGGAGCATCTATGCGAACCATGATTCCAGGTTGCGCTTGTGGCTTCTGTAGAAGTGTGCCCGCCTTCGTTTGCCTTGCTCTAGCATGGCTTCCCTCCATTCAGGTGTTGGTCAGGCCGTGTTCCGTGAGTGTGCCTCTGCATGTGATTGAGTGATTCCGAGGACACTCGGAGCCGTTTTGAGTTTCGTGGCGTGAAGCAGGGTGACCCCGCGTTGTTGTTTTCAGATGATGTGACGTGATGTGACCCACGTGCTAGAAAAACAGTGCATGAACGTTTCGCGTCCATAGCAGTGGAGGGAGTCACCCTTGGCACACTCGAAACTTGAAGATCGGTCTACTTCTACATGGGCTTGGCTTGTTGATGGATTGAATGGCTTGCTGCACAGTCTATGATATCCTCGTATTGTCTCGTTTCTGTTGCCTCTCCGGACAATCAGCTATGCCTCTTGCTGTTTTACGTGTGGCTAACGACTTGTTTCCCTGCAAGCACATGCTCCTTGATGGAAGATGGCGCCTGTTTTGATGAGGTGGGTGAAGCTGCTACCTGGCATTCACACGGCGAGGGGAATGTGGTCAACTGCGCAGCTTCTAGCTGACCTCACAAACTGCAATGATGGTAAAGAAGGGGAGCCAAACTGGGATTGCGAAGTCAGCCCAGTTCCCTTCATGTACTTTGCAGCGCTTATTGGGATATGCAGCGCCGTACTTCTAAACTTGGTGGTGGCGATCATCGTTGAGAAGTTTGTGCATAATGCAAATGATGAAGGAATATTGACAGATGACAGTGAGGACAGCCTGTCCATGTATGATATTCTGAGCAAAGTCGCCTTTCTGGATTCTTTCATCGCTGCGTTAAAGCGCAAGATTCATGCTGCGCGGCTGGCGTAAGAACGCGTCTTGCACATCACAACTGTGATGCTATATATGAAGTTGACGGGGAAGATGATGCCAAAAACTCTGAGGGAAAGGAACACTGAGATAACAGCATTAGGCATCCTATTTGTTCGCCTCTACGAGGCTTGAGGTACAGGCGCATTCACAATCACATTCCCAGCCTCGAATGTTTTGTGAATAATCACCTTATTTGGAGGATAGAGTGAGGATATTATTTCAGCAGCTCGTGGCCAGCTCAGCCATCGCTGCTTGTAAAGCACGAACGGTATTATGGTATTCGTACTAGTAATAGCAATAGTTATAGTTAATATAGTTATAAAAGAGAACAGAGCTTCTGTGAGGATTTCTTGGTGTGTATTGCAATACTAGCATTGTCGATCTAAAGATCTCGTACACTAGCTAGGCCATCCTCAATCGTGTCGTCATGTAAGTCATCATGCAAACATACATGCGCCAGATTGACGATGACGATTCGCTCATGACGACACTGTCCAGACTTGCGACACGTCCGACGTTGACGATTTGTTTTATACGAAGAGACGTCGGGCTATTTCGTTATCCGATTCCTCTCTTCGCTTCGCTCATCTGGGTGACAAATGCCATGGCATATCGTGACGTATACGTCACGTACATATTGCATGCACCAATCACACCGGCGCTTTGCTGATTCGTGATTAAATTGATTGAGTAAATTTCCCAGGTTTGTCCTTACCAAGTGCTTGGGTGTCATAAAATAATGGTGATGATATAGCGGATTTAATTCCGCAACCAATATAGACCCGGTCATCATCATCTACGGTACGGCCAGCTCCTCCTGTGTCCCGCCTCTAGTCGTCGCGAGTGTGACGCGATTGTAAACCAGCATCCTGCCCCCGATCGACTGACGAACAGCATGCATGGCGATCGGATGGTAACAGCGTTGTGGTTAAATAGGGCTGGTTATACATCGCATGTGTGTTGCAGTTATATGTATATATACGCAATGCACTGACACATGGCGGAAGGCGCATCCACCAGGAAGCCCTTCCCATTTAAACAAATCTTCGTCCAGGAGCTCCAACATTCAGGAAACACGTATGCATTTCAGCTATATTCATGAATCCGGCAATCGAATGCTACCGCGGTGGCACTTTGGATCCCCGCTGCACTATCGTTGATGTCAGTAATGTTAATCCTGCCCCGTTAGGAAGCTACAACAAAAGGCAATATGCAAACTGAAATGTGAAACGAAAATGCATTAATATTTGCTGCTCTTTTGTATACCACGCACACTCTTGACACGATCTTCACCCGCCCGTACCCCCTTTTTAAGTCCTGGACAGTACGAGTACTATAAAACATTATTTTCAGGGGGCATCGGCCGCCAAGCATTTATATTTAGGTATGGCATGGGTTCCATTGAAGGAAAGAGTTACAATGTATAGCCGTAAAAGGCTTAGAGTGGATTTTTGGGAAGCATGCGAGCCAAAAACAGTAAAACAGGCTATGAGCTATGATCCCGAGCTCATGTTAAGGTTTAGGTACGATATTATGCACTTCTTAGGTGCAAATATGGTCACTTTATGGGCGGTCGTGTTAGTAGCCCTGTTCGGGATGATATGAAACTAAGGACAGATATAGCATAGTACCCTTAACACATCATATCTACGGTGCGTCGGCTTAATGATCCATCCGTTCGACCGGGAATAGGGATCGGATAGTGATTCGATGTCGATGCCGACAGGGATCAGGCCGACACCGGCTGCACGTCGACGCTCGAACGGACCCTCAGTACACCGAACACTGACCAAGGTCCGAACTCAGGTCTGGACCTGAGGTCGGACCTCCATACCACCAAGTGAGCACCAAGAGAGCACCCAGCATTTTTCCGACGTGGCGCACAAACTCAGGTTATTGCCGTTCGATGATAAAAGGTTCGACGGTGCACTAATCAATTCGCGAAAAATCCGTTCGATAGTTCGATTACTTTCCATGACATGACGCGGCACGAGTCAATAAACGATCATCCCTTGTGACAGTCGAGTATGTCATAGGCACTCGTGAACTGTGACTATGGCGTCTGTCGCAAAAATGTGTCGTTGTGTACAGTTTGTGTCGCTTTGTACAGTGCTTAATAGTGGCGGCCGATTTTCTTTTCCAGCTACATACTCGAAAAGTTCTGAATTTCGGATAGAATAAATCGAGGTATCAATAAATATGCCGAAAGGACAGTGCACCCACGATGAAAGTACATTAGACCGAGGTATATGCACCGTGTGTCGCTCTTATCAATTTTGGATGCGAGCGAAACAACGCGCTCGCATCCCAGATCGCAATACGTACATGAGAAGTGCAAGTAGCTTTCACGTGCGTATGCAAGAGACGTACTTGTCCGAAGTTCACATCGAGACCGATTGGACAAAGCTTATTTTTAATGACGTTTTCGAAGACAGAGGGCGACAGAGCAGAACAGTTGTGGATGCGGAACATATTCGTCAACTGCTCACCAAGTTCAATGTCACGACGAACTTCAAAGACTCGAATAAGATTAAAAGTAGGGTGATAATTGACTTATTTGCAGCGGGTTCTGGAATTATGAGACACTTGAAAGAAATCATACAGAAGGATTTTCAAGAGAAGTGCACTCTGATGTCGGTGGACCGCGCAGCAGCAAAGGGCATAATCTGAATGATGCGGTGTTGATTTTTGTTGTACAGCGTAGTAAAAATGTGAATGATTAAAATGATTTGGATTTTATAACACGTCGCGCGTCAAATTTCTTTTTTGGACCCTTCTACAAAGTCCAAACCGCGGCAGGCTTTTGAACATACGGCCGGGCCCAAAAAATGCAGCACGTTATGTTGGTTGATATACGCTAGATTTGATTTGCCGCATTCATACTTTGAAACAACCCTATTTGCATGCGCTTTGCCGCTCACGTTTTTGTGCCTGCCCGTTTTGATTTTTTTGCGCGAAGTACAGTGCGCTCGTGAAGTGCTTGTAATTGGAATAGGCTGCCAACTTGCGCAAGCTCACGGCGCTGTCGTTGTACATGGACGCGCAAATATCGGAGTAATCCGTCTCGGTATCAAAAAAGAGCGCGCAGCGGGCCCCGTCGTGATGGTACGCCGCGCAGGCTGTCACTGCGCCGCAGTGGGTCTCGCACTCGTCCACCAATACGTCGAAGGTGGGATCGACCGACGTGCACACAAACCCGCGCGTTATCACGGCGGATCCGTTGTAATTAGCGGGTTCCGGGTAAGCGAAGCACGGGTCCGTAACCGCGCGGTACGAAACGGTGGGCGCGATCAAAGTTGGAGGCGTTCACAATAACAACCGTGAGGTGCAGTGCGTGCAATAACCGCATCGTCTTATATGCTCAGGCGCTGCTCCTATTTATACCTTCACCTGCGCGTAACAAAAATATTGATCGTCCAGTCGACCGCACGCCCGTGCTTCTTTCGCTTACGACGCCTGCGAAAAGCGCTCGCTAGCGTCATGCCCGAGGAGGACTCGCGCGATTTCGCCGACGACGGGGACCCCTTCGAGCCGGTGCCCGCGAACGTGCGCCGCGTGCCCGCGCGATGGGGGGAGCTCCGCCCCGAGGAGGGCGCCTCCGCCGGCACCTCGTGCATCCTGCTCAAGGTGGGGCGCCGATGGCGGGCCCGGTACAGAAGGGCCCAACCCGAGCCCCGCCCAAGCGGGTCAGCTTTGGGCCCAGCCTGGGGGGATCCGCGGCGTCCGCACAGGCTTCTCCTTCGGTGGCGGTCACGGAGAGGGCGGGACGTACCGAACTTGAAAGACAGTTATGGGAGGACCGCCGCAGGAGTCATACAGCGGTACCACCTTAGGGAAACCCCCCACTCCTACTGAGGTCGGAGGAACCAGCCCAGCAGGGTCCCAGAGCTGGGGGAACCAGTCCAGCCACCCCTCCAGGGTGCAAGACGCACCTCAGCCGGAGTACGCACCACACCGGGCTCCAGTCGAGCAAAAATAAGTCTATTGTTGATCCCTAGCGGCCATTTGGCGCTTGCATTCAACTTTGGCACACTTCGACTTCTTAACCCCTTAGCTGCGACACGTTGAGAAACAATTCTCAACAAGGCCTCGAAAATGAGAGCGTGGCTTACCATGTATGAAACTGCATATGTGCGGTTGGCGCATCGAATATTGTAAGGTTTGTGGGTGCACTCGTGATATATGGCTACAGGTTAACCAATAGTATAGCACATATACTAGTGCGATATATCTCTCACGTGTTAGTATTTCCAAACCCAAATTTGTCTATTTGTGTCATTTTGCGCTCAACCCCTAAACTGGTGTAAATATTTCGGCCCTTTTTGGGTAGTTTCGTGTTTTGTCACTTACAAGTGGCATCGGTTGCATGCACGTGCTAGCTAAATCAACCATCCCTTAGGCATCGATTGACCCAACATTTTGATAGGTTATACGCATATTCTGACGCAATATATCCGCTAATTTATCGAAATTGCCGTCATAATTTTGGGGGTTTCCAAACACAAACCTTTACAAAGCCATTGATTAAAACCGGTATGGACAACCCACAACCCATGGGACACCTTCAAAGCATCGGCTTTGATCATAGCTTCACGTTGATATGCTGCTTGGGGTATGGATACCACGTTTACGTGTCGCTTTATACGCTTATTGTATAAAAAAAAACGAAAAACAGAAAAAAAAACACCATATTCTCAATGTTTGTCATACTTAAGCTCAAATTTCATCATTTTGCAGTTTTTTACCACCATAATGGATATATTTGATGCATTTACGATGAATGGTCACTTGGACGATGCCATATTCCATCCGGAATGCATTCGGGTCCACGGCAAGCGTCTAAAATGACGAATATCTACATTTCATCTCGATTTTCTGCTTTTCACACAACGCTTTCCACACTTTCGAGGCACTTTTTCATGGATGAAAATGATGTTATGTGAGATATATAACATGCATATATCTAAAAGGCAAGTACTTCACCGTCAAGGATACACATATTTGCAAGGCCTCAAACGGCGCAAGACCAGTTATGGTGATGATCGACGTTGTTGACACAAAAATACTAAAAAACATCGCACGATTTGGGGTCGAAAATGACCCCAACACCAGTTTAGGGGTTAAATTTGAGGTTTATGAATATGTTGCACTTGCACCCACCACCACACTTATCAAAGGCAGCACTCAAGTCGAGTGCAGCTTGAGCTTTAGCTGCAGCCACTTGTGCATTTTGCACCTCACGTTGCTCACGCGCTAAGTCTCGTTGCAGAGATGCGAACTGTGCGTGTTCCCTCTGTTGTTCTTGCTCGGCTTTTTTGGCTCTCTTCAAAGACAATATGTTGTTAAACTGAAAACTACCGTTCTTATCTGAAAGCCTCCCTTTGCTTGGCTTGGGAGGAAGTGGAGGGTGAGCCTCGGGACTCAGAATGCCCTGCTCTGCAGGAGATGTCTCGTATTCCTGCCAACGTTGTGCCAAACCTTTCATAGCTTCAAACTTTCTCTTGTAATACTCCGCGCTCCCCTTTCTCACACCTTGTGGTGAGGCTGCAAAGTCCTCCACTCTCTCAGGAGCATCTGCACCCACTGTCTGTTCTGGAGTGTAAATGAAATTGTTACGATCGATCATGTCAGGACCAAACTGAGTTTGAAAAATACCGACACGCCGAAAGGCGGTTATCCTATCCATAATAGTGCACCAAGAAAACCATATTGAACAAAAAATACGAATAAAGTCGGTCGTACTTACACTCACGTCACTCGTGTCAACCTTATGGCCCATCTCTGTTGTCATTTGTGCACAACGAAGCAATTTAAACTCACGAGTTGCTTTCTCCATCTCTTGATGGAATTTCCTATTCACTTGGTCCAGTGCTTGAAGCTTTCCAGAAGTGTTAGCTTTTTCACTCCACTGTATGATACCCTTTTCAGTGGGGCAGCATATGCTATAAAAAACTTTGACAACGGGATGCCACTTGTACGGAAGATGAATATCCCCCCCTCAAGAACTTTCTCCGCACAGGGGCTCCTTATCAAGGAGGATATCCAAAACCCGAGTAGCACATCTGCTGAAATTGCGGGACTGCGATTTCTACTCACAGAACAAAAAGAGAAACTCCTCAAATCTATTACTCCAATGGTACATGCCATTGACTCTATGGCAGCAATATCTGCGGTAACAAAGGATGGCAGGTCCATGAGTGCTCGGGACAAACTACGTGAAGCTAATCGCAGAGATGTGCAGGCTGTTCGCCTACTGCTAGAAGAACTTGGCTTCTACAGTGAAGGAGACCACAGTAAAATCATCCTTAAATGGATCAGGGGTCACAATAATGACAAAGTCCACGACAGAGTGGACCGTACTGCTAAAAGAGCCTCATTCAGAGGGGGCTGTTTTGACATTTCCCGCTACGACCCTGCCGAGGAACTACCCTTCTCATTATTCTTTTTTGAGGTCCCTATTTTAGGCGATATACGTAGTCACATCAGAAGAATTCAACGACTCTCACACTATCATAATTGGAGAACCCTACAGTCCCAAGGGAAGCATCTGAGAATGCTCAACGAGAATAACACCGCCCCCACCAAAGATATTTCCAAAATGACACCTAAAGCTTTCACCGCTTCTAGAAGTAGAGAACTCCTGGGTCTTCAAGCCTCTCCTGCACGCTTATTTAAACTGGGGAAAATCGGGTCCGAAAACTGCCCCTACTGCCAACAGAATACAAAATGCACCTTCGAACACATCCAACTTGAATGCCCAGGACATAATGATAGTTTATATAATCTTAGAACAACCCAAGATATCGAACTAAGGAAAATCATCGCTGAAGAAATCTCAGAAAAACCTAAACTACTAAACCCTGGAAAGGGTACCACATACATCAGAACACAACCATCGAAACTTTTTCCACTTGCTGACCTAAGACAGGAAATGAATGAGGAATTATACTTACACGCTCTCCCGGAAGCTAGCATGTACCGTCCATCAAGTTCAAAAAAGAATACCATTGCCGTGACCGCAAAGCCTGAAGTGGACCATGTTAAGGGAACAATTAAATATCCCGAACTCCAATATGTTCAAAAGAAAGAGTTTTGGAAACTTTTGGCTTGGCACCGCCTTTCCAACAAAGCAGTCCCATGCTCACTTGCGGAGTACTCGAATAGGGCACACGATATCCATGAAGCCCTCAATGCATGTAAGTTTGAATCGGGAGACCCTAAAAACTGCTATGCAATAAGAAGAAGCCTCTTAGATATTTTGGTGGATGACAGAAACCTTGACAAAAACGGCTGTGAACTTTTCTCCAACCCACTAAATGCCCACCCTAGAATTTACTCGAGAAGATGCATACCCACCACTAGAATGAAAAAAGCCCTCAGGCCCTTCTGTTATCATGGGAAAATCGGTTTTGATGGCCTCGCTTGGGATGCCTACGTGGACCCGTTAACAGGCATTGGCAGAATAGTTTACGGAAATCCCCCCTTTGATGGAAAGGATAAGGGCAAATCTTCGGCGGTTATGACTACCTTGGAAATGGGACATAAAGCGGCCAACACTGTACCCGGATTTTCAGGAACATGGATTCTTCCACTGTCTCCCAAAAACCAAAAAAGATGGTTTGATAAAGGATTTAAACTTGTTTTCAGATTCCCGCATAACACTATTCCATTTATCCCACATGGTTATTGGACGGGTGATGACCCCTACGTTCTCCCAGGTGGCGGATGCTATAAGGATGATTTCTCGGATGTCGTTATCATAGCTATAGACAGTGCACCCAGCGATACTCAACCAGCCTTTGACTGGAGGCCTACACAGAAAAAGATTGCTAGATGGTTCCTCAATGTCCTCCCTAAGTCCAAAGTCACGGAGAGGAGACTAGAATACACTGGAGTTAGCCCTGATATTTGGAATGAAGTTCTGAACGAAAGGGACAACGTACTCCCTTCTTCGTTGTGCCCATGGCCCACTCAAGACCCCCCCTATCATCAGAATGGTGCTGAGCATTATTATGGCGGTCACCATGACACGACAATCACCAACGTAGCTTCTAAGCCCTTCATTAGCACCGTGAAATGGCCCAAAGCACTTACACTCATGGGGTACCTCCCTCCTCTTTTCGGTACTGTCCTCAACACGATAGGTGTTCCCCGTGGCAAGATTAAACCTCTCCTTAAAAAACTTTCAAGAATCTGTAGGCAACACACCAGAAATAGGCGAGACGTGTTTCTGTTAAACACCCCCACCACCTTAAACACTGACCCGCATACAGTTGACATCTCGAGCAGTGAGACCATGACAGAAACAGAAGCTGTGCAGCAATCAAACGACTTTCTTCAAACCCTTTTGCAGTAATTTTCAAAAGTCTTGCAATATAAGGTGGTTCCCCGTCCCCTAGGGGAGGGGCCCTCCCCCTCCCCTCCCCCACCACCCCCTCTCCCCGCCCACCCGACCCCCTTCCTCAACGTCTCCAAATACCCCCTTAATTCTTCGACTTCCCTCCCCACCGCTCAGATTCAGCCACCCTCCACTCACCCGGCCATGGTACGCTTCTCCACCTTCTAGAGTTTTTGCTTAGCACCTAGCTTTTTTCTCTAGATGTCACTCTGCTGAAAAGTGGGTTGAGCCCCTTTGTGGGCGCGCTATAGTAGAGGGAGTAGCCCCTAGTGTTTTCACTAGCCTGCTTTGCAGGGTTACCGCACTCTCAGGACTTTGTCCCTTCTGCTAGCGTAAATGTTTTATTATTATTATTATCAGCACAGAACTCCATCACAGCCTCGTCATACCTACTATCGTGATTGTCCATCATTTCTACCACAGGACGCTCAACCCCTCGTGCAGTGAGCTCTTCATCTAACATGCGATAACGTTGCAAAAGAGTCGTACCAGTTTGACACCCACTCTCGTTTATAGTGACTAGACCAAAAGTAGAATTTGGTGCTCATGTATCTTGCTGTCAAAAACTGCTATCTCATCAGGACCGATTCCTTCAGTCAAAACCTCGCGATTGAGCATGAGGTGGCAAACCTCATAGGGAAACAGAAACTGTACCGCCGGCTAGACCAGAAGCCCGAAAAAGGTGAGCCAGGCCGGGATCGAGCCCGTGACCTCTCGCATACCGGACGAGCGCTCTGCCGTTGAGCTACTCTGGCTATTGATGGCGATTCTGGTGCGGTACAGAGTACCGACTCCCCACGGTGCCACGTAGGCGGCGAAGAGTGAAACACGAAGGATACAACTTTTTCCCCCAATCTGCCGTTGCGGTGCGCTCTCTGTTGGGGCATCGCGCGGCTATGGGCGGCGCGACTGTTGGGGGCGCGCGGCCTGTGCGGCACGATTGTATCCTTCATGACACGACCTCACTCTGAAGTGTCTACGTGGCACAACCACAACCAGCTGCCGGCGTCACACCTGCGCAGTGGAAGCGTGGTGGGCCCATAACCTCATGGGGAAACAGAAACTGTACCGCCGGCTAGACCAGAAGCCCGAAAAAGGTGAGCCAGGCCGGGATCGAGCCCGTGACCTCTCGCATACCGGACGAGCGCTCTGCCGTTGAGCTACTCTGGCTATTGATGGCGATTCTGGTGCGGTACAGAGTACTGACTCCCCACGGTGCCAGGATACAACTTTTCCCCCAATCTGCCGTTGCGGTGCGCTCTCTGTTGGGGCATCGCGCGGCTATGGGCGGCGCGACTGTTGGGGGCGCGCGGCCTGTGCGGCACGATTGTATCCTTCATGAAAACCGCGAGTTCAAAGCTTGAGCGAAGAATCTAAATCTGAGTGAGCCGCAAGGCGTGGACACACTCTCCCGAAATATATGATGAAAATAATAAAATTCTACGCTAAAATACACAACACGCAAGCGTGAAGTGGTCCCATAACCTGCTAGAAACTCAGCAGTGCACGAGGGGGAACGCTGCCGACGGTGAAACAACGATGGCTACTGCCCCGGGGTCCTTATCATAGGACCCAAATTGCGTAGGGTCCTTTCACAAGGACCACTTTTTCACGATTTTTTTAAGCATCTTCTTGAGATAAATTGAGGCAACCACCAATAAGGTAGACTAATTATGACCCAAACTAACTTATCCTATGGCTGCTTGGCATATAATATCCGATGTGGCGTGCGTCTATTGGTAGCATAACTGCTAGTAACCCTGAAATTTTCAACGTTGTAGTTTTTCAAATGTTTGAAAACGAGGTATGTAGCTCTTGATTTTTTCACAAACGGAATTTTGAAGCACACGGCGCCGACGCTATGCAATGTTGGTGGCACATACCATGGCCGATGATCGGTGGATGTTTGTGCCCGGTGGCATCCCATTTCACGCCGTTATAGGTGTCACAATCCACATATCCCGCCATTTCCTAGGCAAATATTAGGAAATATATGGGCTAATTTTGGCATGGAACAATGTCGGAGATGTGACATTGACTGCGCACATGACGCCTGCAAGCTATCGCCGCATTGCGGTCTTCATATATACACACTAACGTAATTTTTAAGCCCTCTATATACCCAGAATGGACCATAACATCGTGCATATGCACAGTCATACAAGACGAAAGGCGACATTTTGGGCAGTCGATTTAGTGTAATTTTTAAGTTGGGTCATTTTTGCTGCTTCAACCGATATTTTGAGGGTCAAGATGACCTCGGATGAAAGTTTTGACAAGACACTGCAGAAAGAGCAGCTCGAGAACTTGATAACATAGGTCCTGCAATTTTCATAGCACCTTCGAGCAAGCAAATAAAAATGGGTCCTTGTGAAAGGACCCGCCATTTTAATTATTTTTGAGGGGAAACACATATCCAAAGTAACCGCCGCGACCAAGGACATAAATGCAATCACTATGCATTCTCACTTAAAAATAAATTAATTGGGCTCATAAATACTCGACGAAAGCGGTCAAACTATAACTATATTCAATTATTATGCATGGTACGAGCATTATGCGTGGGTCCTTGTGATAGGACCCAAGCTCGGGGCAGTAGCCAACGAACCAAGATAAACTCAGATAATAGACATATATACTGAGTTTGTCGCACAAGCTGATCACCGAAGATGACACACTGAATATGACACCTGATTGTACGAACTAGTCAGGGTGTCATTTCCAGCAAGGTGTGCACCATACAAAAATCCAGACAAATCCATCACAACATCAACAGTCACTCTCTCTCTCTATTCTCTCTCTCGGGAAGGACTGCTGACATCCCCTTGCCAGCAACACGTTTGCGAATATTGTTGCCCTTAAGTGTATTGAAAACAATGAACTGCGGGGTTTCATCCCTATTCAACAATCTCTTAGGGTCAGTTATTCTCTTTGTGCTAGGGTCCATAATACCATGGCGCACAAACGTATCCTCTAAGCCACTACCTTTCGCAAAGAAATGCTCAGACACGGTCTCCTCGGTGTATTGCGCAAGGCGCTTTTTCTCGACAGCAACCGGCTTTTTCTCGCTGATTCTATCCGAGTAATAGCCAAAAAAGTATTGAAAAAACTTGCGAGAAGGTCCATTGTTAGATAGACATTGCTTGGCGGCATGACTAAGCTTCTCATATTTGACACCTCATGTGCTCTTGTTGCGAGCCTGTCGCGCCTTGAGAATCTCTACTACCTTGGCCGATATCTGTTCCCGATCAACTGACTTCGAGCCTTCACTTGATTCCTCCATCCATTTCACTAAAGGCTTCTCTCTCAGGTAAAGTCAAGATGTGTTGTTTATTTTGCCCAATCAGTTCAGGGTTGTTGGAATAACGAGTCAAGGTGCGTGCTTCGCATAGAGGGAAGCGCTCACTTTCCAAAGCAACTTGTACACTACAATACTCTTTTTTAATGAACGCTACGGCATTCCGATACTGATCGCGGTCTCGCTTACGGTCTGCTCTTCCCACATTAAAACCCTGTAATTGTTTGGTTACAGTCATGTTTGGTAAATGTTTTTCACTGTAAATTCCTCGATATTTGACCGATTTTCATGAATCGCATATCAGTTTGTAGGGATTTCGACGTTGAAAGTGGCTGGCTACATCGATGCGATCGATCGACAATTTTTGTAGGAGTCTACACCTTGACTTCTTCTCTTCTTTACGGTTTCGGACTTATACTATTCTACACTTATTAAACGACCGCACGAGGTATGATTACGTTAGGTCAACTACAAGACTTCGGTTTCGTAAATCTTAATAGTTATGCTTTTGCTTTCAAGTGTATGCTTTCAATACACAATATACAACGGATACGGCTCTTACTTTTTATGTTACAATTCTCAGTTCAGTTCATCTCTCCGAAACGGGTTACACTTAGAGTTCTTATGCATTCAGGAACTCTTTCCATAACTCAACTGTACTGAGTACTCCGTACAACAGTCTAGGCACCTCACATCAACATCATTCTGATCGGTCCTACTGTACTCCGTACTGAGTACTCCTGCGTTGTATACTTAGCCGTTTTTCTTGCTCTTGTGCTTGCCTCCTAGCACAACTCCCCCCCCTTAGGGAAGGTCACGTCCACGCTGACCACGTCGGACCAGTAAGGTTTTTATACAGATCTTCTACTGTTGCTCTGAATGATTATACAGGTCTCAGCCGCCTGTTGTCTGGGATGACATTACACTTCCCAAGACACACCGCAATAAGGAGATCGACCTCTTAAGCACAAGGGTCGGCCTCTCACCGGTCTGCCATCTGCACTACCAGGCTCCCCCAAGGCTCAAGGTCTCACATCCATTACCACGCTCAAGGTTTTAAACCTCCCACCACGGTACACTTACAGGGGATGACAATAGGTTTGCCAATTACCTGACAGTTCTCGGGATGCCGGCCCGGAGGAAAGGTTTTAAACCTTCACCGCCTCCTCGGAGTGCTAGAGCTTTTACCCAGATCTCCAACTGCTGCCCGGTCGAGCCAGGTCCGGAGCCAATGCTCTCGTGAAATGGATTATACAGATTTCCACCTGTTGCCTGGTCGCGCCGAGGCTAGAGCCACTGCTCGCTTGGATAGATTACCCAGGTTCTCACCTGCCGCTTGGTCATACCAAGGCTTAGAGCCACTGCTCAACTGGATTATACAGATTTCCACCTGTTGCCTGGCTGTGCCGAGGCTAGAGCCAATGCTCTCTCGGATGGATTACCCAGGTTCTCACCTGCCGCCTGGTCTCGCCAAGGCTGGAGCCACCGCTCTTCCCGACGCTCCCCAACGCTCTCAATCGCTAAGACCACTCGCGTCAGATTCCCATCCGCCCTCAGGTATGATCGTCACCTCAGCTCGCACTCCCGCCAACGCTATCGGTTCCGGCTCAAACTCGGGCGGGTCACTCTCAACAACAGCTGACGACTGGACTAAAACGCTCATCTCGCTCGGATCCTCCCTGACAAGCAGTTCAGACAGGAACGCATGCACCTCTTCATGTAGGGTCAGGTTGTGGAAAAGCTGTTTTAACAGTGCTGACGGAATCCCATACAAATTCTCTCGCGCTCCCATGCCCTTCGCGAACACACCTCCGGCTCTCATCGCGCGCCCTCCTTGCGCTACTTTCTTGTGCCTACCGTGCTGCCGGAAGAACTCGCAAGGCGTATCGGAATCGCATACTCGCAAGGGTGTGCGCAACGGAACGTTGGTCCAGATGTGCGTGGGCTTCCTGTATGCGGTCCCGTATTTGCAGTACGCGACGAGGTGCGGAGCTGGTAGATTGCTCATGCAGCGACGCGTGTGCAACCCGTGGGGCTCTCTTCCCCTCGGGTTCTCAATGAAGTATGCTTCGGGCCTCAAGTACCGGATGATCTCCAATGTCCTACGAACTCGCCTGTCCGCAGCGCGCAAATCTCGGATGCCTACCGTCTTCGCTTGGCTGTACTCTGTGCAAGGTGGGCTAGCCCAGACTACGTCGAAGTGTCCTGGTCTGAACTGTCGGTAGTCCCATCGCATGATATCCTCGCAATGTGTGGGGCCCCACTTGGGCTGAATGTCTACAGCAACTACTTCGCTGTTGGGAAATTGCTTAGTGAACTGCCTCTCGACTGACCCGGTCCCACAAAACAATACAAGAATCTTAGACTGGCCGACTGGCTCCTTCTCAAGTGCTGCGGCTCCGTTGACTGGCGGCAGGGTGCTCTGAGCAGATACTCTCGCGAAAGTTCCTACTTCCTCATCAAACCTCTCCTCTGGCACCCATGGTATTGCTCCGTCTACCTTGAGCTCCTCCGATAGCGTGGTCCATACCGCTCCTGCGGACTCGTCGCGTCTCTTACGGACCCTAAGCTTCTCTCGCTCCACTCTCTTAGCCTCGATCCTCTCAAACTCCAACAACGCTCGGTTGGGAACACCGGGCCTGCCGGCTCCGTCCCACTCCAGATCCTCTCGGGTCTTCCACTCGTTCTCACTGCGGGGCATTCCTGTCCACTTGACCAGGTACTCTGTCCACCTCCTGCCCTGGCGCTGGCGCGTGCGCGAACGCTCCACCCTCTCGACGTGGGTTTCCTTGCGCCCGCTGACGTCCAACGGAGGGGGGGGGATCTCCTTAGCTCTCTCAACGAAGCGGCTGCCCGACTCTACTGGCGAAAGCCGGTCCACGGTAAACACGTCGTGCACTTTCCACTGCTTAGGCGTCTGCAACCTATAGGCCGATGGTGCGCCTCTATCGCTCGCGGGAAGGGCCATCTGCCTGTCGCTGTGAAAGACCTCCAGCACCCGAAGGGGCCCAAGGCGCTTCTTAAGCAATTTCTTGTGCAACCCGCGGTCGCCCGGCTGGGTGAGGTGCGTGGCATCCACCCAAACCTCATCGCCTACTGCGTAACTCCTGGACCTGTGACGCGCGTCGTACTGGGCGATCTGTTGCTGCTGAGCTAAGAGCAGCTTCTCCCTAGCGAGCTGCAACTGGCGAACAAACTGGCGGGCTGTCTCGTGGGCTGTACCCTTTTTTACTGCTGCGCCCCTCCCCCCCTTAGCTCGGCCCCTCCGTGATGCAAGTGCTGCCTCCACGAAGAAATCCAGCTGAGAGGCCGGAGCGTGACCATACGTCAGTTCAAAAGGGGTGAATCCCGTGACGGCGGAACGAGAGGCATTAATGGCGTACTCGACCGGGGTACACCATAAATCCCAATCGTGCTGGTTGGCGTCGACATACGCGCGCAACATGCGTTCGACCGTGTGGTTTGTGTGCTCTGCCTGCCCATCACCTTGTGGGTGGTACGGCGTGGTAGAGGCAACCTGGACTCCCATCAACCGATGTAGCTCGAGATGCATCTCATCCCTGAAGCGGGAGTCCCGATCACAGACGATCTTCATGGGAGCGCCGTGCAAACGCCACACTTGGTCGAAATACATGCGCGCGATCTGTGCAGCTGAGCTGTCAGCGTAAAGCATGGGAACTACGTGCACCGACCATCTTGGACAACTTGTCCGTGAAGGTAGCAAACGCGTCGTACCCTCGCTCTGTGCGGGGCAGCCCAGTGACGAAGTCGATACTAACCACTTGCCACAGTCTTACTGGGACTTGCAGGGGTTAAGCTGACCGTCTGGATACCCGTTGCGTGGCCGGGTCTGTTGGCACACGACGCAGGATTTGCACCAGTCGGTGACATCCTTGCTCATGCGTGGCCACCAAAAACGACGGGATACCCTGTCCAGTGTCTTATCCCTTCCTGTGTGCCCTGCTGCTGGGGACTCGTGTGCTTCGCGCATCACCAGCTCTCTGAGGGGGGAATCCTGAGCTAGCACTAGCTGATACCGCCCTTCTGCCACTCGCCATATCATGTCGTCTACCATGCGAATGTGTCTGTCCTCTGATGTGGGGCTGCGATCAGTTCCTCCTTCAACGAGCTGAGGTACTGGCTGCGTTCGTATTCCGCTTGCAAGGCGCGGACGAACTCATCAGCCTTCAGTGGGCCTGATGCTGCCCTGGCCCTTGCCGCAACCCCTGTAGTGACTAAAGGCTCGTCGGGTTCTGCCTCACTGTCCTTTCGCGCAGGCGGCGCTCGGGGCTTTGCCCTGCTGGCTGCTGGGGCCCACACCAGAAGGACCGGCCAGCGCAGCGGGGGTCGACCTCCATCAGGGGACTCGAAGAGGTGGTTGGGACGACCTTTTTCGTCCTTCGTGTCAAAGACTTTGACCGGATGAAGCCCATACTTGGGGTGAATCAACCGCCTCCAGGGGGCGTCATAGTCTGGCAGAAGGAACATCGCCGAGGTGTTTTCCGGATCGGCGCGCCACTCAGCAAGGAAATGCCGAAGAATTCTTTCTATCAAGTCTGAATCCTTCGTGTAAGGGGGGTTGCACCAGACGTGTTTCCCGCGCCACTTTTCCTTCAAGCAATCGGTCCAATAGGTGTCAACCTGCCGGTTAACGCCCATGGAGTCGCAACACGCGTCAACGTCAAACACCCCGTACTGGGCCGCTATCTCCTCAAAGCGCTCCCTGATCAGCTTCCAGTCCTGGCGATCTACGACCTGGTCGTAGTGGGAGCTACCTTCTGGGGGCTTAACGGGCTCAGGTACCTTTCCGGCTGCCTTTGGATGACTCTGGGCCTCAGGGTGGGGGAACTTCGGGTGACTCTGGACTTCTGCTGTGGCCTGTTCCCTAGCTCGGTCTGCTCTGGTCATGACTGCTAGCGATTCGGCATCCCTCAAGGATTTCTCGCCTACTGCTAGGGTGGCAGCTGCGTCCAGCCAAAGGGCCGGCGACTCTACCCACGTGAGCCCATTCAGATGGGTGAGCTCACCAATGACCGGTGCTGGACTGGTGGGAGGGAAGGACTCGTCCTCGGAATCACTATACTCGAAGGTGGCGCCTAAGACAGATGTGGGATCCTCGTCCCCTTCGCATCTCTTGCCTTTCGGCTCAGAGTACTCGGGTCCATCAGATCCATCGGTGGTGCGATCCACTGCCCCGAGGACAGAGGTAGGATCCTCGTCCTCTTCGGACCCCTTGCCTGTCGGTGCGGAGTCTCTGGGCCCATCCGTGGCGCGATCCACAATCCCTTTTTCCTTCAACCCTTCTCTGGCTGACATTTCCTGATAGTCTGGTCGCCGGGACTGCGCGTCTGGTACTACTAAACAGCGCCCTGGCACGTGCTCCATCTGATGGACTCCTACCTCTACCAAGTCCTCGTACCAGCGAGCCTGACGTCGGCTGAGCTCCCTAGCTGGGGCGAAGAGCCACTGAAGGGGTTTATGGTCTCCCATGAGCTTAAATGATGTGAAAATCAGATAATGTCTCCAGGTGACCGTGGTGCAGTGATGGATGGCACAAAGCTCCCGTTCCCCAGCGTGATAGTTCTGCTCTGCGCTGGAGAACTGCCGGCTTTCAAAGGCCAAGGGCTGTAAGCCTCGTCCCTGATCCTGCATGAGTACACCCCCTAGTGCTACTCCACTGGCATCTGTCTGTACAAAGAAGGGTCTGGAACCGTCTGCTGCACCCTTTTGATCGGGTAGGGCCAAGGCTGGGGAGGAGATCAAGGCAGTTTTTAGCTGTTTAAATGCTGCCTTTTCATTCTCGCCCCAGGTCCAGTCCACGCCGGATTTGGTGAGGCGGGTCAACGGGTACGCGATATCTGCGAAGTTCTGGATGTACCTCCGGTAGAAGCCACACATGCCCAGAAACTGTCGCACGTGTGTGACAGTTTCTAGGTCTGGCCAATCGCGTACCGACGCAACCTTATCCTGCTGTGGACGACATCCATCCCGATCCACCACATGCCCTAGGAACCGGACTGATCGCTTGCACAATTTGACTTTCGACTTTTTGAGGTAGACGGAATTCTTTCGACATGCCTCCAGGACCTGGCGGAGGTGGTCGAGGTGTACCTCATGGGCGCTCTTACCCGGAACCTCAGCCGAGAAAATCATGATGTCATCTACAAATACTCTGCAAAAGGGTAGGTGCCCGAGGTACTGTTGCATCATCCTTTGCCAGGTACTTGGGGAGTTTGACAATCCCATAGGCATGACCAACCACTCGTACGCTCCAAAGTGCGTAGTCATTGCGGTTTTCTCCACGTCCTCTGCTTTCATAGGGACCTGCCAAAATCCCCAAAGGGCATCCATCGTAGAGAAGACGGTAGCCCCTTGTAGGTCATCTAAGAGACTCTGGACATCCGGGAGGGGGTACTTGTCCTTGACTGTGATCTCATTGATCTGTCTGTAGTCAATGACTAGACGCAACTCCTTGGGATTACTCGGCTTGGGGACCATCAGCACAGGGCAGCCCCACGGAGAGGCCGAGGGTCGTATGTACCCTTTGGCTAAGAGCTCATCTAGCTGTTGCCGGAGTTGCCGCAACTCCTCCTGCGACAGCTTGTACCCTCGCCGGTGCAAGGCGTTCCCACTCCAATCTGGCCTGAGCCGGATGCCGGACTTGAATTCCCTTGACTGGACTGATTCCGGCAGCTCTGTGCAAATGACATCTGCGAACTCCTTTTCCAGGTCCCTAAGCTGCTGCCAGATTTCCGGCGACACCGTCTCGTCTATCTCGTCCTCCGGCGGTTCCGGGGAGGCCTGAGCAGTCTGTGGGGCTGGCGGCGAGGTAGTGCCTGGCGGGGCGGCCGGTACCGGCGGGTCTGTGGTCTGCGGAGCTGGCGGCGGGGTAGTGTCTGGCGGCACGACTGGTGCCGAGGCTCGCGACTTCTGACTCTGAGGACTCGGGGCAGTGGGGACTTTTGGTCCCGGCGGCTGCTCGGTGGAGGGGCCACTTTCAGCACCGACTGCTGCGACCTGGTCACGCCAACGCACTCGCTTACGCCGTGCTCGGGGTCGTCGCTCCGCGACCAGACCCCGGCCCTGCTGGAGCGCCGCGGCTGCCTGCGCGTGCCAGGTGGGTGGCTTCCCGGCCGCGTGATCCTCTATCGCCTGTCTGCGCACCGCTGGCGGAAGCAACGCAAATGCTCCGTTCGCCTCCTGTTTGCTAGCGAAAAAGCTGAGAGGGTCAGGGTGATCCCCGGCCTCGTCGACCGTACTCGCAAATCCCTGTGGCCTAATATCCTCGACCACCGCCCCTACTCTCTGCAAATGACACGCTCCTTCCACGTCACTATAGCCGGACTCGGAACTGTCCGAGACCAACCCTCCCGGCCCCTCAGACTCCTCAGCTCCGTCCGGCACCGTCGCGCTGGGACGCACGCTGACTTCACTATCCTCGGACCCGGAGGAGGGTTCTGACGCTAGGCCTGCTACAACATCGTTGGGGGAATCTTCGTCGGAGTCTCCCCCCCCCTTGTTGCAGGCCAACGCGCCAAAAGTCCCATCGGGGCCGAGGTAGACGACGAAAGCTTGCTCCTCTCTGTTTCGGAGGGTCCGCAGGTCCCGGCGAGCTCGACGTTGGCTCAAAAGGACTCCCTGTACCAGTGCCATTGCCGTGTCCTTGGACCGACTGGGGTCCGGTGACCCCGGCGAACAGCCGGTGATGACGACCTCTTCCCTGCCCTTGGTGAACCGGACCGAACCCCAGTTCTTATAATCCAGCGTAACCGGGGAAAGGTTCGCCAGCCAAGGACCCCCCAGGATGACATCCACCTTGAGGTCGAGTGGCATTACCCGAAGCTCAACCTGCTGGCCGTAAGACCCCTTCGACGTCTCAGCAAGGAGCTTGGGCCTGATGCAGGAATTAGCATCATATGTGGTGCCGTCAGCCACTCGAACCCGCATGGCTTGCTCGTGGCGCACCGGCTTGACGCCGGAGAGCCTCTGCAGTGTACTCTTTGCGATGATATTGGTGGATGCTCCCGAATCCACTAACACCTTGACTCTGACGCCCGCAATCCAGGCCCAAAACAGCAACAACGTCGGTGTGCGACTGTGCCTGTCGAAACTCCTCGGGCGCGCTCCCATCGAGGACACCGCTGCCAGGGACTCACACCAGCTCGGACTGATATCGCCGTCCTGCATTATGCAGTCCAGGCGGGTGACTGACGTTTCTGCGTCGGAGTCACAGTCCGGGAGGCAGTAAGTACACGCGTCCGCTAGCAGGCCGATGGCGACTGCTTTCTGAACTGCGCTGCGCTCCGGGAAGTCTGGGGGGACACCGCGACTTGGACTGACGCTGCAGCCAGTTTAGCCGCTATGTGCTTTCTGACTTGCTCGTCCCGGTGCATCAGCTCATTGTCTTGCTGAAGTTCCCTATTCTCCCTTTCCAACTCCTCCTTTACGAAGGCGTGGAAGTCCGCATGGCGTTCTGTTGAGGTAGAAGCCGGGTCCCTACCCTCCAACTCGTACCTGCGCTGCAATCGAGAGGTTCGAAGCGCCTTGTCTTCAGGAGTCAGCCATGGTCTGCGTTTCGGGCCCAAAGCCTGGCGAGCCCTGCTTCGGGTCAACCACGGCCGACCGGGCTTTGAAGTTCTCTCTGGTGGTGAGAGTTCTTCTCCCTCGGCAGGCTTGGGCTTGGCAACGCGAACAAACCGTCCGAACTCCTGATCCAAGATGGCTTTGCGTCGGCGATTGAACTCGCGCACCCTGACGAGCCGCTTCAAGCGCTTATCTAACTCTTCTCGATTCAACTGGGGCTTACTAGTCGTGGGTCCAAGCTTCTGGCTCATCCGCCTTTGACCTGCCCTCCAAAGCGCAAGGGACTTGACCGGTCGGACCTCTGACTCTTCCAGCTTTAGATACCTTTCTAGCGCCCTGATGGCGGAACGCAGGCGAGCACTTGGCTGCTGGGCCTGAAAGGCTTTCCTAACTCTGGGGGGTAAACGCTGAGCTCTGAACTTCCAGTGCCCGCGAACTCTCGCAACATCCGACCCCTGGTTCTCCAGGTGCTGTTGGTAGACTGCCCGTGGCTCAACTGTGTGGCTCGACCGGTTTTTACCCCGGGTGTCCGCACCGGTGATCCAACAGAGCAGCTCCCACGGCTCCTCGGGACGCGGAACTGAGGCGGTTGCTGGGGTTCTGGCGGACTTCCAGAAGTTTGCCTGCTCTCTTTGGACGCGCTGCTCGACCTGTTCCCGCTCAGGAGGCTCTGGGCTTTCCGTGCGGGTGGCGGCTAGCATGTCTAAACCTTCCTGCTCATACCTCTCGACTCGACTCTGGCTCTTGAGGTGGCGCCTGGCACTGCCACTAAGGTGTCTCCCACACCTTTTCCACCTATCACGCAGCACCTGCATCGCTGTGGACGCCGGCGCGGGGCCCTTTTGTCCCCCTGACCCCGCAGTGACGGGGCCCGCGCCCTTTACTGCGGGGAGGACGCCCCGGGCTGGGGAGCGTCCTCCTGGACAAAATCCAAACCGATGGCAGCCAAAGCTTCCTCCACCGACTCGTCCCCTATCAACGCCAGGGTGTCCTCCAGGAGGCACTTGGCCCACTCCTTCGGGCGCTGGCTCGCCTGCGGACAGTCGCGGGCATAATGGTCCATGCTCTTGCACAGACGGCAGCCCTCGTACTCTGGGGAGCCGAGTCGTTGCCCTGTGGGTGTCGGAGCGCCAGCGGATGTCGCCATGGCTAGCAGCTCCTCCGTGACATCTACGTGGGCCAGCAGCTGGACCGAGCGGCTCGTCTTATCCTGGCTCTGCCGCAACTCCCGCTCAGCCTCTATGGCCCAAGTCAGGAGTTCGTGGCGGCCTTTACTGGCCGTCCGGCTCAGAGTCAGGACCGAAGCGCCTTTCCTCTCGGCTATAAGGAAGACCTTCCTCCTTATCTCCGGTATCAATCCCGTAAGGAATATCTCCAGCAGCTCCTCTTCCGGCACCGGAGAGGTGAGCTCGTGGGCAGCCAGCATGCTCACGATGTCGTGAGCAAGGTGCACCCCGTCCCAGAACTCGCGGACCGTGCGAGTCTGTCTGTCCTGACTTTGACGCACGCGACGCAGGAACGGACCGATCGACGCCATTTCCCCCTTGTCGGGCATCACCAGCTGCGCCAAGGGAACCACTATGACGTCCAGGGTGAGGTTCTTACCTTCCCGAGCCTCCGTCAACACCGAAGAAAGCTCGCGGTACTCGGAGCTGAGTTTGCCGAAGCAGTGTCTGGCCACGTCTGACAGCAGGGAGTGGTCCGACAACACCTTCTCCTCACCCCCGCTCTCTAGTGGTCCCAGACGCGCCATCTCCATGGCGTAGCGCACCGGCTCCAGTTCCCGAACCTCCCTGACCTGCCGAACAAATCGGAGGAGCCGACCAAAGACGTGGGACGACCCCTCCACCTCTGTGTGGTATTTGTCCACTGCCTTCTCCATGGCTCTGGTGGCCTCCTTGAGAGCGTGCTGCTCGTCCTTACGACTGTAATGGCTCCGGGGCTCCCTGTAACGAGAGGAAGACGAGAAGGTGAACTGGCTGTCGCCATCCCCGTCTTCGCCATCGCCGCCAGGGTCCTCGCCCGGACTCCCCGGGCCTCCCGGCCCTCCAGGGTCACCGCCCCCCGAGCCACCAGGACCACCATGACTGCTGGCACCGGGCATCTCCGAAAGCTCGTTTGGCTCCGAGTGCTCCAGTTGAGGGACCATCCCCCCCCCGTCTCCCGGTGTGTCTGCCGCCGTAGGAAGCGGAGGTGGCATCACAGCCGGAAAGTGGTCGAAAGCACCGGGCCACACGTCCGCGGCGCAAAACCCACACACCGGCAGGTACACCTTTTTCATGAACGCCACCACACTTTTCTTAGCGCTTGCCTGACACGCCCACATACGCACCGGGCTCTCCTCGTGCCCGCACCCACAGCGAGCGCAGCTCTCTGCGACGGACGCCAAGGCTGTCGTGAGACTGTGAATCACCTGGGCCCCGAGGACCACACTGTCCTCGTCCGAGAACTTTGCCTTCAGGCACTGCCTGATCTGGTTGGTAGGGTGTAAGCACCCGGCGACCTGACCAAGGGCGCGATACCTACGAGCAGCGTCGTAAAACAGGCGCTGGGCTTCGATCCCCGAGTTGGCATACCCGACCACGTGTTTCCGGAGGGCGTCGCAGACCTGTATAGGAAGGGAAATAAAGTCCCATGAGTGCGGCGGAGACGCTGTCACGCCCGCGCGCGACTCCTCCGGAGGGCTTTGAACGCCCCGGTTCTCGACGTCACAGGTGACGACGGAAGTCGGCTCTACCAGCTCATGTCCCTCTCGGGAGATGGGCGTCTCCTGAACCGGACTCGACGCTGCCGCTGAGGGCCCCCGAGCGTCTGACTCCACGGGCCCCGGGGGCGAGGCCTGAACCAGGGCGAGCCTTTGGACTTGTGACTCTATGACCGCCTGCAGCCTCTCCTCCAGCTGGGCCTCAGCTGCCGCTCGCCGCTCCTCGGCGGCTACCTGCTGAGCGACGCTCTCGTCGACAGCCAACTGCCGGGCAGTCTCCCGGGCTTCTGCGGCCAGCCGGTCTGCAGCCCAGCGCTCTTCGACAGCGCGTCGCTCGGAGACCCTGCGTTCCTCGGCAGCGCGCTGATCGGAGACCCTGCGCTCCTCGGCAGCTCTTTGACTCTCTTGGAGTTGCCGAGACAGCTGTTCCAGGCGAGCCTCGGCAGCCGCCTCCCGAGCTTGCGACTCCTTCTGCCAGGCTTCCTTCAGCTCTTGCAGGTCCTGACTGTTCCTGCTCGAAGTGGACTCCGGGGACGACGACGTGTTCCCTGAGGAAGTCGGACCGGGGTGCGGGGCCGATGGTGCTCGACTGGGCTTCCGGGTGCGAGGCACCGGGCGACTGGGGCCGCTCGGCTTAGGCGCCTGAGTCCTGGGCCTCGGACGTTCCGCGGGATGCTCTTCCTCCGATGAGGACGAGAGGGGAGCAAACCGGTTCGACCAGTTCCCACCGGGGGCTGCGGAACTCGGAGGTGCTGCACCTGACTTCCTAAGACCCCTGTGTGACTTCCGGGTGCAGCCGCTCATTCTGACGGCCGCGACGACCGCTCTCCTTACCTCCTTGGCGTACCAGCTCCCCTGGTCTGCCGGCGTTGATGGCAAAGACAGAGAATCTACACCTCCCAAGGGAGTTGTGAGGGTCCTCGCGCTTTTGCTGCATCAACACCCTGGACTCGGAGACTGACTGCTGGTGGATCTCCAGGCGATAAGCGCCGTCCTCGGAGAGCCCATAGTCCTTGAGCTGGAACCACATTAGCCCTGACAGCGGGTGGTCTTTCCCCAGGCGCTTTAGGCCTCGACGGATGTCCTGCCACATAGACTCCTGGTCGGAATCCGAGCAAGAGCTGACACCGGATGAGGTTCCCGCCTTCCTTACCGGACGGCGGGCACTCGTTCCCTGGGACGAGTCCGAGCTGACTGGGGTCGTCCTGGGGAGCCGGCGCCACTCGCGAAGACACCTCCTGCCCATCTGGGTCATCCGGTGTCTCCGGGCTCCAACCCACCAGGTGCTCCTCTCCTTGGCGAGCATCGTCTGCTGGTGCCATGCCATGAAGACAGCTCCAGCTTGACGTCTGCCTCTGCGCCACAGACCCTGTGTCTGGACGACATGCTGGCGCCATGCTGCGAAAGCGGACTCGACCCGGCGCCGACTGCCTTTGTCAAACAGGCCTTGAAGTTGGGCGACCTGTTGGGTGACGTCATTCCACGCTTGGAATGCCAGGCGCTGGAGCTCGCGCTGATGCGCTGACTGGTCCGTCCTGGCCTTCCATGCGACCCACGCAAGCCGCGCTGTTGAGCGATGACGAGATGGCAGGGAGACTCTCGCACGTCGTTGCGCTGAATTCAGCGCCCAGGTGCTCCATTGACGGAAGGCCAATGCGAGCATGGATTGACGTCGCTCTCCTCGCCAAGCCGGATTGGGCCGGATGCGAGACTCGCGCCCCCGTGACTGGACGACGTCTAGCTGCTCTGGGCGCCGGACATCATCAGACTCCCCTTCTGCCGGGGGGCTCCAGTCACTGGCTCGGTAAATCTCAAAGCGCCCTGGGGCACTGATGAGATTCCCTTGCTCGCTCCCCACGAGGGAAGAGAGGGAGGACGCTGCAGGTCCCGACGTCGGTTCCCGACGGACGACCCTACTACTCGCACTCTTGCTGGACGCAGGGAGTGGGGAGAAGGGAGCTGCCGAGGGGTTCAACCCCTTAGCAGAGCGGTCCGAGTCCGACCCGGAGCCGGCGCCTGCCGCCGGCGGTGCCGGAGCCTCGGGCGACGCACGCTTCCGGCGCGCCGGCTGCCGTAGCGCCGAGCTCAATGCGAGCTCGGACACTGGCTCAGCCCCACTGACCCTCGCTGGTGAAGGGGTTTTTGGTGGCGAGGCCCTGGGGGGCCCACCAGACAACCCTGGAGGGGCTCTCAGGGGCGTGCGCGCCGGTGTAACCTCGAGGGTTTCACCGACGTATTGGCGCGCAAGCGCGCGCCGCACTCCCCCCCCCTCTCACGGGAGCGCCAATCCCGGCTGTCTGACCCGCCTGCTGCGCCCCAGAACTCCCCAGAGCCTGGGCCGGCTGGCAGGTTCGCAGCGCGAGACCCCGACCGACCGGACCCCACGGCCGAGCCGGGGGCGGCGCCGGCCCGACCCCCCCCCACGCCGGCCCGACCGACCGAGGCATTCCTCCTCATCTGAATACATGGGCATAGTATGCGTGCTATGCGTGAGATCCAATTTAGCTAAAGCCGAAAGTGTACACGACACACGTGGCAACTAGCACCCGCCGATCTAGAAATTTACCACTTGCGCCCGAGCACAAGTGGCTACACCGGCCGAAGCGCGGAGATTTCCGGAAAGGAAGATCCTAGAAAGCTAAAGCCCCATGGGGGACATCAAACGTTGCACGCCCGCAAATTAACCAATTGAAAAGCGGTTGGTATGGCAACTAGTACCCGCTCCCAGGAATACGCCACTTGCGCGCGAGCACAAGTAAGCACACCGGCCGAAGCGCGGAGATTCCCGAATAGGGGGGACTAGAAGGCTAAATTAAAGGTAGGGGAAATCCCGAACCAACCCCGAATTTCAGCAAAGGCTTACGCAAAATTGAAAATTTTGCGCAGCGCTTCCGCCGCGAAGGGTCGGAATTGCCGAAAAACGGAGACGATTTGGTTTTCCGTACCTGCGAGTCCAAAAAGCACGTATGTGCGTGCTATGCGTGTATGCGTGCTAGGACTAAGGCAACGCGCGCACCTTAAAAGATTGTCGTCGGGCTAGATTCCTCCACTCCGACGCGGCTCCAAGCGACCTGGAACCCTCAATCCCACACACCACCGCGCAACAAGAACGAGAGCACAGGCATTCTCGATTTCGTAGTGCAAGTACCTCGCTAGCTAATCGCACAAGGCGGGGCGGGTTGATCAGAATTTGCGCAAGAAAGACAAGGAAGCAACGTGAAAACACGAACTAATTACCATTTTGTAGGAGTCTACACCTTGACTTCTTCTCTTCTTTACGGTTTCGGACTTATACTATTCTACACTTATTAAACGACCGCACGAGGTATGATTACGTTAGGTCAACTACAAGACTTCGGTTTCGTAAATCTTAATAGTTATGCTTTTGCTTTCAAGTGTATGCTTTCAATACACAATATACAGCGGATACGGCTCTTTACTTTTATGTTACAATTCTCAGTTCAGTTCATCTCTCCGAAACGGGTTACACTTAGAGTTCTTATGCATTCAGGAACTCTTTCCATAACTCAACTGTACTGAGTACTCCGTACAACAGGCTAGGCACCTCACATCAACATCATTCTGATCGGTCCTACTGTACTCCGTACTGAGTACTCCTGCGTTTTATACTTAGCCGTTTTTCTTGCTCTTGTGCTTGCCTCCTAGCACAATTTTAGCCGCCATAAATGTTGTTTACGTGGCGTTCGCCTATAGGGTTACCACGACTATAGGGTTACCCCCACTGTACGGTATTACTTATTTTTGTCCTTTCGTGGGCTATATATTTTTTGTTGTTGCAAGCCGCTCAGTTTCGCGTATATAGACTCTAAATATGGCTGATCAAATTGTTGGAGAATGGGAGAGCGCGCAAGACGAAGGGAAAAGGGTTGTACCAAGACTAAGGGAAAAGGGTTGTACTAACGGGGGGGTGGGGGGCGGAGCCCCCCACTGGGCGCAGTCTTAAAAAAAAAGTTCCGTACTAATCCCGACGGCGGAGACGGGAGGGTCCAACGCAACGCGCCTTTATTTATTATACTTATAGTGTAGTACTTATATTTATACAATATGCCATCCATACGCGCTGGTATATACCGCGGCACACGTTTTAGCATCTTGTCTGTGGCACTATTTATATTTATAATGTCTGATTGGGTTCCGCATAAACAACGTGCACCCAAGCGGCGTTACGATTTGTGAGGTAAGAAGAAATGGAACTCAATATAGTCAGGTGTAAGACTTTTCGACGACTGTTCCAGAGGTGTGGGCATATACAGTACTGTATCGGTTTCGAGGCTTAAGCGCTTATGATTATATCGGGGGGGGTCGGAGGGCCTTAAGCGCTTATATCACGCTTATATAAGCGGTCGAATATAAGCGCTTATATTACCGCTTATATAAGCGCTTATATAAGCATAAGCGTCGATATAAGCGCTTATATAAGCGATTATATCGACGCTTATATTTTAAAAAATTAGGAATTTCACACTTTTCGCCAAATCGCCATAATAATAACAAACTTCAGGATCTGAAATCGACAAATCTCATATAAACTTATACATAAATACGTCAACAAATTAAAATCCAAACCTAAAACCGAAAACACTTATAACAAAAAAAAACTGCCAAGAAGATCTTTATTCCTCGCCAAAAGCCTCTGCCATTTCCTCATCAACCAATTCATGTTCGATCGAGAGCGTCGTCTCGAAATCGTCGGCGCGGATGCGTGTGGCATGATCCCGCACACCATTGTAAGTGCTAAAAGTATCGGGGGGATCATTCTCACCTTGCATCGCATTCAGCTTTTCCTCCGATACGTGCATATCCAGCATATGGTCATCAGGATGATTTTGGTTGATGTGGACTGCCATATCTAGGTTCTCAGCCAACATGGTGGCCCGTTTGAAATGAGGTTGAGGGATGCCTGCTGAGGCCTAGGGTTACGTACCTGCAAAAGAGGGCCCTTCTTGCAATATGATGGGACCAACTTCGTTTATCTCCGAAGTGATCTGAAAGACCTTGCATGGCTTCAAACATGAAGTTGCCATATTCTCGAAAGGAAACAGAGAGCGCTTCCCCAAGAGCGATGGTTTCGTCGTACGCAGGGTTCTCGTGGTCCAACGCCAAAGCCTTCTTCCCTTTGGCATCATAGGCGTTCGTAAGAGTAGGAGTAGCGCCATCGACGTAGCGCACAAACGCAATAACAACGTCATTCCACCGATTAGAACGAGGGTACGGCGGAGGAGGTGAAGGAGGCGGAAGGTTGAAAAATCATCAGCAGGAGTTGTAGGACCTGAAGGTGAAAAGAGAGGCCTTTCACGCACAATCGAAAGCCAAGGAAACACAAAAGAAAAATGAACAAACCGAAACATCAAACGAATTGTTCTTTGTGAGCGTTAACAGGGGATATATTCATTCCTTGCCGCACCGCGTACACTTGGCGAGTCAAAGGAAGCTGGGAAGTTCACGGTGAAGTTAGTCTCGGAAACATTGAACTCCGATGGCTCACACTGAGCTACCCCAACGCTGCAGGAAGATAACAGCTGTAAGGCCAGTAGGAATATCATGGCGAAAACGGTATTCGGCCAGCCGTTCGACTTGGGCGAAGGCATCCTGAGAGCGAAGCTTCGTCGTTTGAGCTTGCGTGAGAAGCTCTCAGAAGCCAAGAAACAGAAATCACGACTGTATACGAAATAGGATGATACTCGAGAGGTTTATAAAAATGACGATGAGTATAACAATGAGTTTTGAGTACAGATTTCAAAGGTGTAACTATATAATTATATTGAGAGAAGAGACATCAGAGTATCAGGTGAAGCCCACGTGGAAGCCTTACATACGTCAATTATTGTGTGAGGCCGATACGGGTGATCGGATAAGGTGGTTCGTCCTCCAGCCAGGCGTGATAAGCGCTATTATAAGCGCTAATATCGAATATAAGCGCTTATATCAATATAATAGTTATGTTGATATAAGCGCTTATCTTACCGCTTATATTGATATGATATAAGCGTGATTTTCGGGTTCCCTTAAGCGCTTATGATTATATCAATATAATATAATATAATATAATGGGCTTATATAAGCCATGCGCTTATACAAGCCCACACCTCTGGACTGCTCTTATTATACCGTGCTGGGATGCCCATCATACATGGAGTACCATTTATGTCACGCTGTATAATAATAATTCTATTTCGTGATTTGCTGAAGCCCTATCCAGCGAGGGCTAGACTTGATTTATTGTAAAAATTAACTAAATGGGGGTCAAAAAATTTCTCAAAATTTTGCAAAATTTTGAGACGAGCGGGGCACATGGAGGCTTGGCACAACGAGAATTCCGATTGCATTGGAAACTGACTGCATGACTACGTTCGATAGCTTGAAATGACGGCATTGAACTCCTCTACACGTGACACAACATTACGGGACGACTTGTCAAGTGAATAGACAACTGCGTGGTGTTCCCCGCCTTACTGCGAGCCCATGGATCAGGTTCAGGACCTTCGTGCGCCATAGTGTCGCAAAAAGGACACGCCAAGCTGTATAAAGGGGGCACTGCATCGCCATTGGGCAAGGTAAGAGGGTTCGATGTCTTCACAACAAAAGTGTCCTCCAAGATGTGGCGAACGGCGCCTCGCTTTCTTCCATCGGAGCGACCGATGACGTTGAAACCGACGAGATAACATATCAAAAGCGTTTGTAAGACTGTGAAAACTGCGTGTACATTGATGCTAAAATCCATGTTCGTTGAGAACGAAGTGAGCCAAAGAAGAGGTTGCAAATACAACCTACGGAAGAGGCAGTGAGCAGCACAGCAAGGCGGTTAGCGTCCTGGATTTAGGTAAACCGTAAACGACGGAAAGCTTTTCTGGACGCTGGATGCTCGCCAAAGGCCTAAAACCCTGAACTTGCCAGAACCGCAAAATAAACTCAAAATATTGGTATTTGGGGGGTCAAAAATTTTGCAAAATTTTGAGTCAAAATTTTGAGTCTCAAAATTTTTCAAAATTTTGAAATCAAGTCTAGCGAGGGCGCATCTCTATAATTATACAAAAACACCTAACGGACAGAATCTTGATGATAAAATCTCCCAGCCATACGATAGTGACGATTGGGGATATTACAAGACTCACGGAGCAACGACAGCTCAGTTTCCTTTACGTGCAGCTTTCACCACATACAGTACGGCTTTCCCCCCAGGGGTTGCACCGAATTACCCCCTCCGTTCCCCTCTCGTCTGCTCGCCTTCACAGCCACCAACATGTGGCCCTTAGCTGTGCTCCTAATAGTGCTTGCAGAGCTCCTTGCCACCGCCGAGAGCGGTACGCCCGCACCTGCGCCATGCATCCGGGCGCATTGTGCACAAGTGGGTCCCGCCGGACGCTCGGGCCTGTGTGTGTTTGTGTGCGTGTGCCACATGGTGGGTCATTCACGGACATTCCTGGCACAAAAATGATTCAGCGAGTCCCATCCATCGACAGTGAGCTGCTGGGGAGCATGCTGGTAGTGTAGCATGCTGGTACTGTAGGTGCTTACTCTGCAACCCAGGGACCAACAGTTGTTTGACCTTGATCTGTCACACTGTATCGTTCTTCCAGTATACTCTGCAAGTGGATTGGGGACTTGTCTGAGTCGGTGGTATCTTGTCATATGTGTGAGTCGGCGGCATGTTGTCACGGCCCCGTCCTATTCTTGATTTGCTTTTCCACGGGGATAATGACGGGCTGGTTTTTGTCGGCTGATCTCGTGCCACTTGGTGTGCGATTATTACGTTGGTGTTACTTGCGTAGTTGACTCTTGGAATTGCACAAGCACTGCCCGTTTACGTGTGACCACGTTGTCGTATCTGGATGCCGAGCTTTGGTTGTGGTGGTGCCCCCAGGTTGTGTGCTCAAGTATGATACGAAGTGGCCCCATTGCCATAACTTGGACGGTTGCTTTGGCTCCACCAACGTCCAAGATGCCATGACCCACTGCTTGAACACGCCTAACTGTGACGGATTTTCTTTTTCCGCCAACGCACAAAATGGCGGCGGTTGCTACAAGCAAAGCTGCTACCCTGATGACAGTTGGAACGGCTTTGGTTCTGGATCACATGGCTACTATGAGTGTACCCGTACGTGGCTTATCCTCAGTATTCTTATTGAAACAATAGCTACTTATTTTTATTTGCAAGCGGTTTCTATTGTAAGGCGGGTGTGTTGTAATTCCTAAAAACGAAGTCAGTCGTTGTGTGCCACGCTATGTACATAACTTTGCTATAGAAAGCAGTCGTTGTACCCACTCGTTCACGTAAAGAATGCGACTGTACTGATACGCCGTAAGGTTATGCGAGGACGTTTTGATCGTGTTATCGCGTAGAGCGTACTTAAGTTCCAAAGATTTAACACAGGGCACGTATTGTGACTTTTTATCTATTCATCGCCCGGAGTTCGGAGTTGTGCTTATTTTTGGGGAGGTACGTATGTTTGACAGCGGACGAGCCAGCCCCCGGCGAGTGTGTGTTACGGTATTCCAAGAAGTGGCCACATTGCAACAACGACCCTGGTTGCTTTAACACTCAGCCCCTCGAAAACGCAATTGCTGCGTGCATTGCAACATCTTCATGCGATGGGTTCTCGTGGACAACCGGTGCGAGCAGTGGCAGTGGCTGCTATAAGGGAAGCTGTGATCCAGACGATAGCTGGAACGGCTATGGCTACGATACACACGACTACTACGAGTGCGGAGACAAAGTTGGTAAGTACTGTGAGAAGGACGTTAGCCACCTAGTACGGCAGCTGCCAGTGTTGTTGCAGAGCAGTTGTATGCTGTCCATGAGAGATAAGGCACTTTTGTTCTACGAAGGGATTAATGCAGTGTTCTGGCAGGATTTTATTGTTATTAAGTAATGGACGTTGTGAAAGAATAGTAGTGATGCTCTCCTTGTGTTGCCCTCAATAAAACTTGGGTGAGGGCAAGGGTAAGACTCGTACAGTGAACTTGCGGACAGGTGCTTGCTAAAACCATGTTTGCTTAAGACTTGTAGGCTGAACTTAAGCCCCTTAATACGGTAGTGTAGTCCTGAAATCTTACGACGGGACTTCATTCACAGACTCTCCTCCTCCTCCATCGCCTTCTCCCCCTCCTCCATCCCCTTCTCCCCCTCCTCCACCACATTTCGAGACTACCAACAACGCAGTCTGCAAGATGCCAACTGCAGATCCGGACGACAATGACGATGGTACCTGGCTTCGGTACAAGGATATTTCTCCTAATACCCTAGACCACTGTCAGCAGATGTGCATTGAGGAGAACCAGAAACAATCAAAACAGACTTGCTATGGTGTTGAATATTATGAAAACACCGGGCGATGTGACATTTTTACGGAAGAGTTCAGCCACTACAAATATAAGGAGAACCGTATTTGCAGTCAACTGGTCACCGGTCAGCTCCCACCTTGCCAGTGTGCTGCCCTAAGATCCAATGATGATTCTGTTCCACAATATTGGAGTTATGCAGTTCAAACACACTGTCCCGTTAAAGTTTAAGCACACAGGGTGATCACGTACCCATGGATATCACATATGGGTAAGTGCGTAAGCCTTTTTCATAGCTGAAGTTTTCCGACGTTGCATACGCATATCCACAAAAACAGACAGGAAGTTGAAGAGGTTGCAGGAGATGTACATCATCGCTGAGGTTATGCTGTTCACTCAGAAACCACGGAGGAACTCATTCCCTACGATCAACCCGAGGTGGAAGGTGTCGAAAAGTCTGCCAATGGAAGTATGAATTCCACTGCTGTGGTGGTCGCAAGCACTGGCGCCGTCATAGCAGTTTGCCTCATCTCAGTGGTTGTTTATCGCCGCCGCATCACTGGAACTAAATACAGGTATGGCATGCACCTCAACCACTTTCTAGGGTGAGGCTTTTTTGTTAAGTCTTACATGTTCAAACGCAATCGAGGAGGGCTGTACGTAAATATATTGTTTGTGTTTCCCTTCGCATTAGAGTGGGACAAAACAACTCTTAATGGGTATTTTGACACCACACAGCAAGCAAGCTACCAGCCGATCACACCCAAGCTAGCTCGCAAACAGCATATTTAGCATAACTTGAATATGGTTGATCTGAACAGCCACCATTCTATAGGGAGTTTGAGGATTTGCCAGATTTCAGAGCCAGAGGATGATTTCATGCACTGTCTCTTCACGTTACTAGCTAACGGAATCGGACTTGATCAGTCCAATAGCAGATGCATTTTGGGGGGCTATTAACACTTTGAATTCATATCACTGCAGTCTTCACTCCAAGTAAGTGTGAAGGCAACAGCCCTCTACATTTCTTTCAAATATGTACATACTCTGCGTTGACGTGTGCGTGGAACCAAAACTCTATTCTGTGTAGTGATTTCAGTGTAGGCTCTTATTTACATTGTACTCGGTTGCGGCATTGAAATGGTTGCATTGTATGCACTATACTGGGTTGGCTATGTATTTCAAGAGTGCACTAAAGGCACTGTGCTCTACATTGACTTCCCTTTAGGTTATGCGTATGTGCCATAGTAGACAGTAGTATTATGAACTAACAGTGACTAGTATTATGAACTACTGACTTGTAGTTCATAATACTCTCTTAAGGAGGTGGAAGCCTCTTATGGTGAGGAATACGATGTTGGAGGAGTACTGACCTGATTGAGTGGCTCTCATCTAAGGCGGGCGTGTACAGGAGGCTATTTGTATCTTCCTAGGTCTTAGGTGCGCATTATCCTCGAGGTGAATGTGTGGGTGATGCTTGTCTTGCAGTGAATGTTCTGTGGCATATGCTGATCCGCTTGAAGATGGGAATTGAGGTTCAACACATGAGGAGGACATAAAGTTTTATGGAGATGGCATACCAGCCTGTTTTTAGACTTAGAGTATATTAGTGACTCGGGTTCACATTTGACATGTTGATGTTGTATTTACAATATTTACTTTTTTATCAATGAATTTCAATGTTTAGCAATTTCAGTATTTATTTCACATGTGCATATTTAAGGTGTACGGTATAGCCCATTCTACAAGATAGCCCAGATGCTCTTAAGTATGCAGACTGGGTTCCCGCCTGCGTTGCTTGACAATATGTGGAAAACAAACAAACATCGGACCTTCATCCCAACACATGTGAGTGAACAGGAACGAAGAGGGCACACTTAGATTTCCAAGAGTGTCAACTTACCCTTGCATCTGAGCTCTCTACCCTTTGTTGCGTGCTCAAGGACCGCTACATCGTACAAAGGATTGATTCATCGACTAAAGTGAGAATGTTTCTAACATATAGTGTTAAATATATAATGCTGATAATATATCTATATAAGTTGAGAATAAACCCTGAGATAAGGGGTTTCAGGATCAAAACGATAGAACGGACAATCGAAGATATAACAGAAAAACAATCAGATATATACCGGAAGCTGGGTTTCTGACCTACGTGTGACGGTCACCCAGACTACCATAGGGGATGGCAGGTGACACCTTTAGTGGTCACCCTGCCATTTATAGCACACCACCTAGTATGGTGACCAGGGCCACATGTCGGAAACAAATGCCTACTCAGCTTCGGCAGAAACAGTGGGCCTGTACTCATAGGTCAGGGCGGTCCCAGCAGAGCACACAACAGAGTTATGAGAGTTGATCTACTGCACTATTCTGATACACCTAAAACTTGAAAACAAACAACCCACTTGGGGCTCTTCTGCATATCTAGTAACTAGGATCTCAAACACAAATATGCTAGGCAGGAGCGGTTGCAAGTAACTTCCTAGCCACAACACACTATTCGATGAAAATGACATTATCATGTATCATTTTAGGATTTATCTATATTTCAAAAAAATCCGGGTTTAGTGATATTTATGATCAAAATTTAGATATATTTTGGAATCAAGCAAGTAAAGTGCAATATGCGTACAAGAAAACAACGAAATATGCATACAAATAGCATTCTTTATTCAAATGCAAACCCGCATGATAGCGTTCACCCTATAAAGTCGAGGCATGACTGATACTATCAGTCAGGGCTGAAATAAATACGAATTCCCACGACGAAGGTTCCAATCGAGAAGTGCATTATCGCACGAAAGTGATATTCAAGCTCAAATAACACAGCCATATCATAGACACGCGCGCGTATGCCAAGCAACACTGACAAAATAATAAGAAAAGAAGCTGTGAGTTAAGATGTCGCTAGTACAAATACTCAGGCATTCAGCCTTGTATATATATATATATATATATCTGTCCAACAAATACACGAGCCCACCAGACGAGTTACTTCACTATTATCCCGCATATCTCCGTGCCAACGTTAATTCACAGGTCATGCCAAACTGCATCCGGGTTTTTTCGACCTGCATAACTTACGCAGAGATTCGGCTTTGAGATGGGTTCCGCATATATGCGCATTATGGTTGCACCACCCGCATAATTACGGGTGTATGCGGCAGGTGTAAAACTCCTGCATAAAAGGTACATACAGCAAATTTGCGGGGAATATGCACCCCCCGTATTTATGCGCATTATGGTTGCAGGCTGCGTAGATTTGTTGCATAATTGTGGGTGCTGCAGGTATGCGGCATAAATACTGGCAGTACAAATATGCAGCATATATGTGGGTACTGTAATTAAGCAGCATACAGGTGGGTATTGTAAGTAGGCAGCATAATGGTGGATACTGTAATCCAACACTAAATATGTGGGCACAGTAATTACGCAGCATACAGGTGGGTACTGTAATTAAGCAGCATACAAGTGGGTACTGTAATCCAGCAGTAAATATGTGGGTGCTGCATCTAGGCACTGGAGATGTGGGTTGCTAAATTTGATGGGATACTTAGTGTGCCACGCGCACGGCGTGCTCTTAAAGTTAATACGCATACAGACATTGAGGTGTTTACAAGTACGTGTTTGAGCAAACATCAGCGAAGTATTTTCTTTCCTACACTGGGACCCTTTCGCATATCACAGTGTTGCACTAAGAAAGATAGGCGCTAAACTGTACTAGGGCGTGCGAGTCTCAGCGGGTGCACTCGGGCGTGCGAGTCACAGCGGGTGCACTCAGGCGTGCGGGTCACAGCGGGTGCACCCGGGCGTGCGAGTCACAGCGGGTGCACTCGGGCGTGCGAGTCACAGCGGGTGCACTCAGGCGTGCGAGTCTCAGCGGGTGCACTCAGGTGTTTTTGTATAATTATAGAGATGCGCCCTCGCTGGATAGGGCTTCAGCAAATCACGAAATAGAATTATACAGCGTGACATAAATGGTACATGTATGATGGGCATCCCAGCACGGTATAATAAGAACAGTCGTCGAAAAGTCTTATACCTGACTATATTGAGTTCCATTTCTTCTTCCTCCCTGATGTAAATCATCGTAACGCCGCTTGGGTGCACGTTGTTTATGCGGAACCCAATCAGGCATTATAAATATACAGGCGATGAGTGCCACAGACAAGATGCTAAAAAATGTGCCGCGATATATACCAGCACGTATGGATGGCATAAGTATAATAAATAATTTCCAGAGGGTTAACAGTGCCAGTCACGTCTTGTTGGTATAAATATATACATAAACATGAAGACGTTATACTGTAAAGTGAACACTGCTAAGTCCGGAGCTAATCAAGCTTGCATACGGTTGGCACAGGTTCTGCTACGGTTTGCATAGCAACATTCTAGTTTCCGCCCGGTGAGACGTATACCTGCGCGTGCCTGTATGCAAGGCGTTGTGGTGCAGAATGAGAGCAAAACACGGTCGATGTGAAACAAATACAGATGTGTCAATCTCACAAGCGTCAGCAACGCTCGGATTGATCATACGATTAAAATTTGCGCGGATGAACGCTCGGACAGATCATATAATTAAAATCTGGAGGCGAGGATGAAAAAGTATTACCCTCAAACCCGTAAGACTGAATATCCGAGTCATCATCGACATCTATATCTTTCGTGTATAAATGCTCAAAAATGAAATGATGTAATATATCCACCCTGTTAGTAAATCAGGGGATATTAGTATTTCCCCTCTCCCACCCCCTTCAATAAGGGACCTATTTGCTGCACCCACGTACGGCATACATCTTGTCTAAATGCGATCGATACTCATGAGGAAGGAAATGAGTATAGGGAGAGGAAGAAGATACTAATAAATTTGCAAATGGAACTGAAATACTTTGAACAAATTATGCCAATCATGTAAATTGCAAGCAACAAGCAAGTGGTTATAGAAGAGTTGACGGATAACACCATTATGCGTCTACCATACTAAGAAACCTACATAAATAATTATGTCTCTTTGCCGGCATTGGTAGTCTTTGGAGCCCAAGACATATTGCCAATGTAGTAATGCAAATGCCCATTGACTCGGTCGATTTCGTAATTAAATACTCGATTACCCATGAACTTGTGGACGGCATAAACAAAAAAGAGGAAAGCAAAGGGATCTCTATGTCTCTCAATGACACACGGAATGCGCGGTGCATACCACCCCGAGAATGAAGTATCACAAACTGTCCAACAATAAGGATCGGCAATATTCGTTTGATGTGCACGTTGGAGCAAGCCGGTATACAACGAGTATAGATGGTGTGTCTCATTTGGTGCAAGATAAGGGTCCTTAACACGGTAAGTAACCTTCTTCACCGGACATGCCCCCCGATCATAAGGTGAGCAAAATTGAGGCGACAATCTATCAAAATCTTTCGTGGCGGTATGGTGTCTCACGATAAAGTCAATAAATTGTGAAAACAAAGAAACCGTTCCGGTTGATGAACGGTCCAAACTCCTCGAAGAATAAATTCACACATGCGGCTACGATCCCCTTAGAATTGTCGGAATGAAGCCCCCATGCATCAAGTGGGGACATGCAATGTGACTTCCCATATGTGCTCGAAATTCTGTGCACAAAGGAGTTATTAGCATTCTTACCAAGTATCGGAGTAACAAGAAAATTGTGCTTATGTGTGTCATTTGTCCATTTGAAAAATGCATGTGCATCCGAGAAGCCGGTCGAAGAAGGATGCATGTGACGTGCAAACCGGTTGCTCAAAATATTATTCATATTGACAGGATGGTATGCATGAGCATATCGGCCGCAAACTAAATCAGATTGCATCGGCGGTAAGCAAGTTGGAAATATTGTTGAGCTCATTTGTGACATCTGAGTCAGTCGTGGTGTCGTTGAAAGCATCGGTTGACAAGGCCAAGTGTCTCTTGAAGTATCGCCCGACTGTAAACCGGTACATAAGAAAGATGCACCAGTGTGCATATTCGCATAAAAGTGTGAAATAAATGTACCAAGTATGGAATGCTGATTCGGCAAGAATATACTTGGCAACTTGATGCCATCAACATCACTGAAGATACCCATCTTATCATGTGCTTGTGAAACATTCGCTCCAACAGAAGATATAAATTCTACTGGAGGTGCATATAATTGCAAGATAATAAACGGCAACATCCTGGCCGTGATCTCCTCTGGCTTGGAAATAAGAGAAATGTCAGCACATATGACATGCGCATAGGTCGGATCTTTGAGCATAATGTCAAGATCGGGTATAACTGGAAAATGATTTGGTAAATGATTGATATAATTTGCAGGAGTAAACGTTATACTACGGTCGCAGGATGAACGGCCAGAACTCTCACCAGGTGCCAAATCCAATGGTGTTGCAGTGGAAACTGGTACGTCAACACAACCAACTGTCGTAGCATGCTCATAAAACTTGGTAATGCTGAAATCGTGTAAAACACAATAGGGAAGGGTTATACGCGCTGGAATTCACACGTCGTTTCCGTCTCAATCCCGAAAAAATTCTGAACCAGCGTGACGGTCATATCGTCTCGCATCGTCTCGCGTGTCATCGTGAATTTGATTTCCAGGATTATTAAAACAGATAATCAATTTATCTTCCATCGATATCGCGGATACGATTACCGTTGGCGCTGGCGTTGACTAGCTCAACCATAAAGCGCTCGCTGCGACATCCACTGCTCATAATTATTTTCTCAACGTTCCTTGCCTCATGGCCGGAACGGTGTTCACTGTGACTGCTGTGTTATGTGCAGGGATTGCGGAAGTGTTTGGCTGTTTTTATTTTTCAATTCGTTTATTGCATATATGCGAACTCACGGTATTCGGTGTGTGCAGCTTGTGTCGCAGGTTTTCCGATGGCGAGGAGGGACGCACCTTTTTGAGATGTGGAAGTCTAGGGCAACCTAGCTTGGGATGATACCCAACCACATCGTACTTACTTTGTTTTCATATTTTAACCTACTCACCTTGCATATGCATACAATCTTTGAGGAGCATCGAGGTTTGATAAGTTTTAGACTGATTTATCTTTTTGGGTTTGTGGCGCCATCGCGACCTCTTGGGATGTGGAAGTCAAGGTTGAGCATGCCAACCTTGCTTGGGTTCGAACCCAACCACATCGAAGTCTGAGTCCTTGTGCTTCAGGGAACTGAAATATGTATATCTTAGCAATATTTGTGGAAAGTCTCGTGCGCTAGAACGCACGGGAAGCCCTTGGCTGTTTGGCATGTATTGGGTTTGGGTCCATTCGAGCCCAAACCCAATAAATCTGCCAAAGAAATAAACTGATCATTTCGCGAACAATGTATCTCAGTCCTTGAGATTCAGGAAACTTAAAAAGATATATCTCGAGAATATTTGTGGAAAGTCTCGTGCGCTAGAACGCATGGGAAGCCCTTGGCTGTTTGGCATGTATTGGGTTTGGGTACATTCGAGCCCAAACCCAATAAATCTGCCAAAGAAATGAACTGTTCGTTTCGGGCACAGTGTATGCCAGTCCTTGAGCTTCAGGGAACTTAAATGTATATATCTCGACAATATTTGTGGAAAGTCTCGTGCGCTAGAACGCACGGGAAGCCCTTGGCTGTTTGGAATATATTGGGTTTGGGTACATTCGAGCCCAAACCCAATAAATCTGCCAAGGAAATAAACTGTTTGTTTCCCAAACAATGTATCTCAGTCCTTGTGCTTTAGGGAACTTGAAGATATATATCTTGGCAAAATATCAGCGTAGTTTCGTTTGCTAGGAAGCACGGGAAGACCTTGACTGTTTGGCATTTGTTGGTTTGGGTACATGAAAACCCAAACCCAAAAAGCTCTTTGTCATGAGGTGACCTTCTCGTGCATACTTGACGACAATCCTTGCGCGCAAGATGGTGAACTAATATTACTCTCAGCAAATTTAGTGCAAAGTTTCGTGCGCTAACACTGAGGACTTCGATGTGGTTGGGTTCGAACCCAAGCAAGGTTGGCATGCTCAACCTTGACTTCCACACCCCAAGAGGTCGCGATGACGCCATAAACCCAAAAAGATAAATCAGTCTCTAACTTATCACACCTCGATGCTCCTCAAACTTTGTATGCATAATCAAAGTGAGATGAATAAAACGTGAGAACAAGGTGGGTCCGATGTGGTTGGGTGTGATCCCAAGCTAGGTTGCCCTAGACTTCCACACCACAAGAAAGCGCGCCCCTCCTCGCCATCGAAAAACCTGCGACACACGCTGCACAAAATGAGTATCGTGAGTTGGCACATATGCATAAGTAAACTGAAAAATAGAAGCAGCCAAACACTTCCGAAATCCCTGCGCATAACACAGCAGCCACGACATCGTTCCGCCCATGAGGCGAAGCGAAGGACCGTTGAGAAAATTATGAGCAGCAGATGTTGGTGCGCAGCTCTTTATCCTTGAGCTAGTCAACGCCAACGGCAATCGTATCCGCGATATCGATGGAAGATAAATTGATGATGATTTAATAATCCTGGAAATTAAATTCACGATGACACGCGAGACGATGCGAGACGATATGACCGTCACGCTGGTTCAGAATTTTTCCGGGATTGAGACGGAAACGACGTGTGAATTCCAGCGCGTATAACCCTTCCCAACACAATATATCTCAATCGGCCTGGCCGATTTCATTCCTTTAGCCATTGCTGATAAAAATAGCAACACATTAGGAATTATAACCTCCAATGTAGGTGCAGGAAGCATCGTGATGATCCCATCAGTTTTGCAGACGATCTGTTGAATTTTTTCGAGAATGTGGTTCCGTTTCTCAAGAGTCGCAATGTGCTCTGTCATCGACTGGATCTGCTGATTCTGTTCTTGATAGCTTTGATGTATACCGGAAATTTTGTCAGCCAATAAGGTCAGCTGTGCATTCTTACCCTCTGCTTGTGATTTGCTTTTGTGGCTGAACACACAAATAGTAGTTCTTGTGCCACATTTGCCATGCTTCTGCTCGAATGGGCACACCGGAATCAAAGTGTCGAGCCCGAGATCATGAACACGTGGCTGTGCACTAAAGGCATGCACACAGTGTTGCCCCAAGGTGCAACCCCCATTTATAAGCTGGAGCATCTCTGGGGGTAAGGTATCTTTATATTGCTTTCTTTGCTCATCAGAATGTATAATATTCTTGAAAAATTCTCGGTAACAGAAGGACGTCCGTTTGGCATTTATATCTGTACATGTGACATCAATATCGTGACTCCTCATGATTGAGCCAGCATCATCGATATAAACAGCGTGGGTATCAAGTACTGTAGAGCTTGCTGATCCTGAAATTGTTTAGCCCATCTCTCCATTGGTGGAAGGTGTGTAACCTGTTGTGACGATGGGTTGGGTGCACGACGTGACGATAATACTCCAGTTGCATACTGCACATCCGTGTCACGAAGATCTGACGGTGTCATGTTTCGGGCAGCTGATAGCTGCATATTGGAACGATCGCCTGGATGCTGATGTGGTCCTGATGAGCTCGACTGCAATGTATATAAAGGTATTTATAGTAAGTGCAAAATAGAAGTACACAAATCTTTGCAAAACATGTCGCTTGGTATAAATCCAAAATGATTGAGCTCACCAGGACACCGAAAGGCAGACTTATATGCAAGATTCATCAGCTTGTATTCATCATATAATTTGTCGGATACACAATAACGAGCCAAATGTGCCACGTATGTCATGAATTCTCGATAGTGAGAGAAACTCCGGTAGCCACGCACTAATTCACCATAAAATACTTGATGGATCTGATCCACATCATAATTTGAGAACCTATGAGGAAATTTATAAACCTCAAAACCCAAGGCAGTGCGTTTGTCAAAAATTGTGGTGTGTACCACGCCGGATCTTGTGACGTATAAATGCACGTCAAAATAATTCGCAACAGCGATGGAGTTTTCATCCGGTGTCAACAATGTAGGTTGAAGCGTCACACCAATATATGCTGGATAGATTTGCCTATAAATATCATGAAAGTTCGGATGATTTATAATACAAAAATCATCAGCATACCTAAACGTAAATTTCATTTCACTTGAAGTAGGATGAGCTGTGGCATAATTCTTTTCTTTATGCACCAATGAAATGTTCGTGATTATACCGGCAGAATAACTACCGATTGGAACCCCATTAATTTGCTTGAAAATAGCTCCTCCTGCTGTCACATATACATTGTCTAAGATAAATCTTAAGACGGTATACGGCGTATTAAGAGTGTAATGAAAAGCGCGACGGATTCCTTTTCGATTCCTCAGATGCGAATTATATTTTTCACTGTTTACAAATTCCGAACAGCTGTTCGATTAAATCAGAAGGACATCTAAACCGTTATCGAAATCGCACCGGTATCTTTCTGGAATCTGTCCGCTTCCGTTCGCGCTTCTTAAGCGCTTTACACTGTGAAAACCTAGTGCAGCAGGGTAGATTAATGAAGAGATTGATAACTCTTCGCGATATATTAGAAGCGAACAATGTTTATTATAAGCTACTATGAACGCTAGGAAGCATCCCCGCACAGATTCGGTGACTGGAAGCAGATCCCGGATTCCCCGCTTCGTGTGGCGGAAGCGGGAACCGGCATCCGCAAAACGGCATTCCCTTCGGTATCCTGCCGAAGGGAACGCTAAGAAATAGTAATAACAACGACTGAAGCATATTTTCAACGCTGTATGTGTGCATCTGTGTTTCATTTGGTCATTTGGTTCACACGCTTCGAGCCCCGCGGCACATCCGGGATGGCGCGTGTAAGTTACTAAATACGCAAACCAACGCAGCAAGTACGTCCATATGGGCTGTGAACAAACGTTACTTGGGGCGTTGCGAGAAACCGATGGGAACAGCTGCATTCGTACATCTCTAGAGATGATGTAAAGAAGTAGCATGCCAAATCTTTGCGAGAAATTGGATTCACGCAAATCCCCAAAGTACGATTGTGAGGACCTAAGCCCTCGACTACCTCAAACCTTCATAATGCCCTTTCGACAAGAAATGGTATGCTTTTTCTGCACCTGCACGTTCCCGGGCGGCTACATATAAGCAATCCCTATATTAACGCTATAAGTATTTAATCTTGGAATTTATCTCCGTCGCGTTTTTAAATATGGTCTTAATACGCGGTACGGTAGAAATGTGCCGAAAATTATATTGTCCCCTGTGAATGTCACATGGAGTAAAATGCCAGGTGGCACAATCTCGTGTACGATCCGTTGCATGTAATATGACATAACATCCACTTGCATCAACAATATTCATGACAAACTCTAATTCCGCACAATTGGCTTGGTATATGAAGTCCTTGCTCATATTTGGATACATCGAGTCGATATCACTAGTCATTAAATGGTGGATGTGATTCGGTCTGGACAATATAAATTCTAAGGAGTTCTCCACCAACCAAAATTTCCGGACACCTGTTTGATGAAACTCCGCGGTATGAAACTCCTTCAAAGTGTCCAACACAAGTCTAAAGACTGTTGTGATAATGCGTTGAGGAATATCAAAGATCGTAAATCCATCAGCTGTGATCAATCTTGCAATAACAGGTGTCTTATGCAATTTAGGAATCGCATATAAGTAAGGAAGCGAAAGTGTAACGTTCGGTGACCAGTGATGTGGCGAGATAATGGAAGTGATGCGTTGTGCTAATGAAATCATAATGGAATCCAAGTCGTCATAAACACGTAAATATTTGTTAAAATCGGATAGATGCTTCACGATGAAATATCTACTCCAGTTATTGCATACAAGCGCCAAATTGGCAGTCGCTTTGTCAATAGCTATCAGTCGCTTTGTCAATATCAATATCAGAAGATAGCGGCATCAATCTTCGATATAAAACCGAAGGATCGTGATGATGGAGTATAAAGTATGCTGTATTCGAAAATGTGTATAAAACCAAATGTCGCCAAATTGATGTATGTTGAAACAACACATCATCGTCAAATGTGTGTTGTCGAGCGAATCGAGTCAGTGCTAATTCAAGCGCATCGCATGCAGCTTGTAAGGAAGGATCGGCGATGTCTCTAAAGTTAGCACCAAGCTTCAGACGTTCTAATAAAGCCCCCACAGCGGGTGCACTCGGGCGTGCGAGTCACAACAGGTGCACTCGGGCGTGCGAGTCTCAGCGGGTGCACTCGGGCGTGCGAGGCACAACGGGTGCACTCGGGCGTGCGAGTCTCAGCGGGCGCGCTAGAGCGTTCGAGTCACAGCGGGTGCACTCGGGCGTGCGAGTCACAGCGGGTGCACCCGGGCGTGCGGGTCACAGCGGGTGCACCCGGGCGTGCGAGTCACAGCGGGTGCACTCGGGCGTGCGAGTCACAGCGGGTGCACTCAAACGTGCGAGTCTCAGCGGGTGCACTCAGGCGTGCGAGTCACAGCGGGTGCACTCGGGCGTGCGAGTCACAACAGGTGCACTCAGGCGTGCGAGTCTCGTCAGCGGGTGCACCCGGGCGTGCGAGTCACAGCGGGTGCACTCGGGCCGGTGCGAGTCTCAGCGGGCGCACTAGAGCGTGCGAGTCACAGCGGGTGCACTCGGGCGTGCGAGTCACAGCGGGTGCACTCGGGCGTGCGAGTCTCAGCGGGTGCACTCAAGCGTGCGAGTCTCAGCGGGTGCACTCGGGCGTGCGAGGCACAACGGGTGCACTCGGGCGTGCGAGTCTCAGCGGGCGC
>LGRX02006260.1:0-39550 GCA_001247695.2 Cymbomonas tetramitiformis
GGTGAAGCAGCGCAGCTTACACCGTTGCCACGTGGTGAGGGCTGCTTAGCGCAGCTTGCACCGGTGCCACGTTGCGAGGGCCGCGCAGCGCATCTTACACCGGTGTCACGTGGCGAGGTGAAGCAGCGCAGCTTACACCGGTGCCACGTGGCGAGGTGAAGCAGAGTGACTTGCAGTGAGCCAATGCCAGGCGTGGAACAGAGACAATGTGCATGGGGCTGGACGGGCCATCTGGCATCCACCGGAAAAGATGCGCCCAAGATGCCGCACAATGAATAAGTGGGAGGGGCGGGGCGGGGTGAGCAGACAACGAGGCAGCTGCGGGGGATGCCCCGGTGTGTCAGAGGTGAAGAGATCCCAGAGATGGTGCCCCATGCCGAGGCGGCGGGCCAAGCTGGCTGAACCGCCAGTTATCCGGGCTGGTGATGAGAAAGTGCTGCGCCCCCCTCACACACCACGGACTGCATCTCCCGAGACGCCCACTCCCCCATCAGAGGGGGTCCACGGCGAGGCCTGGTGGGCCGCGTGTTGGACATTCTCATTACAGAGTTAGGTGGCATGCGCCGTGGGAACCAAAGGCTGTCACGAGAGACGCAAGGCAGGTCTCTGAAAGATCGCCAATTGAGCCCGCAACTGCGGATTGCGAAGCTACTCAAGACGAGGCCCAGCAAGGCTAATCTCTTTTGGGGGGGTTTGATTGCCGGCGAGGTCATAGGATGTCCACATCGGACACATGCGCACATTTGTTCCCGTAATGGCGACCAAATGGTATATTGCCTCATTCGTCGCCAAAAGGAGCTTCGGCGCCTGAAGGGCGTGCATGTGTCACGCCCTAGCATTCCCCTCGATACCCCATGCAAGCAGCCACTCTGCCGAAGAAGTGTCCATTTGACCGGCAAGAGTCACTGAGCTAGATGAGGTGGGGATACAGAGAGCAGAGCCGAAATGTCCCTGCTCGGAGCTTTCACCGGAATGCCATCAAAGCTGCTCAATCTCAATCTGAGAGAACACCCACCTGCCTTTCTTACTAAGGGTGTGAGAGAGCTCGAACACCACACAGCGTCTCGGCTTGCGCGCTTCGGTGAGTCGAGTTGTTGGGTGCTTGGCTGCATCCGGATATCCAGGAGGAGGATGGCCTAAGTGGGCAATTTCTGAGCCAGCCCCTTCACGACCTCGTGGACACAGTCTTTCGCCTGCAGTCACGGGGCTGGCTGCGGCGTCAGGTCTGGGAGTTTGCCCATCAGGTGGGGTGCTGAGTGGCGCACTCCATTTATTCTGCCTCGCCCCCCCTGTCGCCCTTTCCACGACCCCTGTCTGCACTGGTAACTGGGCACTTACATGCCTTGAAGTTCAGGTGCCGCCGGACTCGCCTATATTGTCCCCGTGTTCACCAGTACTGTCCCCGGGCTCACCAGTATTGTCGCCGGGCTCACCAGTATTGTCCCAGACTCACGTGTGTCCAGACTCCTGGTATTGCCCTTGGGCTCACCAGGTATTGTCGCCCGGGCTCCACCAGTATTGTCGCCGGGCTCCTCCAGTGTCCCAGCTCACCAGTATTGTCCCCGTGTTCACCAGTACTGTCCCAGATCACCAGTATTGTCCCAGACTCCTGTTGTGTCCCAGGCTCCTCAGTGTCCCGGGCTCCTGAGTATTGTCCCCGGGCTCACCAGTATTGTCCCCGGGCTCACCAGTATTGTCGCCGGCCTCACCAGTATTTGGCTCGGCAAAAAAACGGGTTGGCCAGTATTGTCTCCGGATGCATCAGTACTGTCGCCAGGCTCGTCAGTATTGTCGCCGGCCTCACCAGTATTGTCGCCAGTGAGGAGAGCTCAAGCACAGGCAGCCACGTCATGACCTGCGTGCCGTCCTGAGTTGTGGTCCTCCAAGGCACGGCGGGTTGTGATGAGGGGAGGATGGTGGATGGTGGAGATGCTTGGTGGTGTAGATGCTGGATTTGTGGGTCGGCGATACCATTGACCACTTTCTGGCGGCCAAGGCGCGCCCGCCGCCTTATCTCAGATCTCTTCATCCATGCAGTAAGGGGCGCACATGCTCCTCGCTGTGAGCCGATGCCGTCTCCGAGATAGGTATGGACTGCGGGCTGTGGTGCTGATGTGGCAGCTGCGTATCGTGCGGTCTGAGGAGACGGTGGCCAAGGCGCTGACGTGGCTGCACAAGTTCCTGTGGCCGGGGGGTGAGTGGATGGGCCGAGCTAACCTGAAAAAGGTCCTTTGAACACCATGCTCCCATACTCTCCTTCATCCACACCCCATCTCGTCGTTGGGAATTGCGGCTTGTCCTGATTTGCATTGGTCATTGCAGTGGTGTCTGGCGGTCTTATCTTGTACCTCAATGTATACATTCACGGACCTTCAGCGGAGCATGTCATATGTTCCCTCATATGTTCCCTCATATGTTCCCTCATATGTTCCCTCATATGTTCCCTCATATGTTCCCTCATATGTTCCCTCAGCCCAAAGATTCTTGGGCATGTACTCCTCCACATTCATGCGGCCCACTAAATCTCCCCACCCTACTCAGTCGTCCCTCCACCCCTGAAGGTTACACCGAAGTTCTGACATGCTGAGTAGAGCGCTGTGCGGCATTGGGGACACTGTGTGACCAGAAGCGGCCGCAGCCCGTGGACCCCAATGTGGTGAAGCGCCTGCTGCTTGATCGGTGCGCCCATTGCTGTCTACTCATGAGGCCCTGCTACATGGCCTCTGACAGCACTGCCTTGGTGACTTGAGCGCACGCCGGGATCTGGAGAGCTGCGAGGTTGGTGCAAATTCCACGTGGTTTCCCTGTGGCCTGACGGGATGGCAACCGCGATAGCTTTCTCGGAGCCTTCCTGAGGTCTCTTATCCAGATGATGTGTGCTGTGGCGGTGATGGCACAGAGGCAAGCAGGCCGCGGTGAGCACTCTGCTCGGGAAGAACAACTACAGGCGAGGAGTTGTAGATCTGTTGGACATGATCCAGGTATTGCGGTCGTTTTCTCCCCCCCGTACGCTCCGATGACTAATAGCACCTGCTGTGTTTAGCATTAGCGGTCCTCTGCAAATTCCTGGTGTTAGATTTTGAGTGATGTACCATATCCTAACCGCAATTGCGCTATGTGTTCGGTTTTCTACTCTGGCCTCTTTACACTGTGCAGCTGGCAAGCAGTAGAGTGAAATCGGGTCACAAATCATTTCAACAATGTGATGACAGCTGGTGGGGTTTATTGGCTGGTCGGGAGGTTTCCTGATAGTCTCCGACTTACATGAAACAAATTGGGGTGAATGTGGTCGAGGCTGTACTAGTTGCACTATTTCCTGAGCTAAAGGGTCTTGTCATGGAGATTCGTAGCATGGGCACAGCTCAATGAGTATCAGCATCATTGGTTGCTGCCATGTTGGTTGGTGTTGGCCAAGATTTTATTTGACGCTATATACGTGATGATACGGCCAGTGCACATGCATCAGATTTGAGGTCGCGAACAGCACATGTTCCTTATACGGGGGAGAATACTCGGGATGCTATCATGATAGACGCCCTAGTCATTCATATCTGTATGCAAATTTACAGCAACCACCTGTATGAACCACGCATGTAGAATTTCTTGCTATGCCGGGTGCGGATGCACGTGCGTACAGGTTCAGGTTCATGTGCTGTGACGTCTGTTACATTAAATGTGAAGTGGTTCCCCACTGCTCACCTCACAAAATTATAGCCTGTGCATTTTCGTTTTGGATATTACATGTTCAGCGTGTTAGCCTGGATCCTCTGAGCTGATCAAACCTTCATTCAGGTGAAAGGTCTCTCACTTATCATGAAATGTATAGTACATCGTTTAACCAGGGCTTCAGACTCTGACCCACTCAAGAATAATCTTAAGGCGCACATATGACGCAACTATACTTTATCAATGCCCCCCTCCCCGTGAGCAGGTTGCCGAAAGGCTGAGTTGAGATGTTTGGAAAAACCAGCGACAAGGTAGCAAGAGCTCCTATGTACTGTGCCTGTCGATCTCAATAGAGAATCTCCGCTAGGGTGAGGTGGCATTTAATCGCTCGATTAATTTTGGCCAGTGATCCCCGCGGAGCGGTGCGCGTTAGCGTCAGCTTTCTGCCCCGTGGAGCGGAATTACTATGCACGAGGGAAATCAGTATAGGGACACTTTTCATCAAATTTGTCCCTCTTGCGAAGACCGAAACTCTAAAAACGTCTTATCCGTGGGAACCCACGAGAAGATAATCAATTGAACGTCTTTTGTAAGCCTGGGTTACTCAATCGACGCTTATGAGACGATGCGGATGTACATATATCAGACAGAATCCGACGCCTCAAGTTTAAATGAATGTAAACGAAGGTGTGTAAAATGAATGTAAACCGAGTCAAACTACGGATAATGCAGAGGAAGGGCGATGAAAACATGATGAAATGTGAACGCTCTCGAACTGGATTGGCCAGTTTCTGAAAGTTCCATGAAAAGGAATCAAGGACAGAATCATATTTCGTTACGGTGACACGAAATTCATGGGCCGTCAGATGTTACATTGCTCCCGTGGCAACTACTAAAGTCGTTGGGTGATCGATATGCATATCGTGATAACGTTGTATCACGTTAAATGTAACCAGACTTGCACATAAAATTTTGTAAAATCGACAAGCTCAAACTTATCTCAAAAAGTTCTCGAACGTTCGAGCCCTCTAAAGAAGCATAATTTCTGAATGGCATGTGTGAATCATGGAAGGAGGGAGCTCCAAAATTTTCATAAGAAGCTTGAGCATCTCAAATTTCTGTAAAGTTTTTAGAAAACTTTCACAACTGGCGCTGGCTCGTCTCGCGGGGGCCGAGCCCTGGGGACCCAACTTTTCGTTGGTCGTTCTCAGGAGAACAACCTGTCCTGCACGCCACAGACGATGCCTGATGCCTGTCATGCGAGGGGAGAACAACCAATCGCGAACACGGAACGCATATTAGATTCCCACCTGAAATGATTATCTTGGAGGTTGCTTTGACACAAGCCATAGGGATACGGTATTACTCACAGAGGAGACGAGAGGGGGGAAGAGGGTGGGCGGGGAAGAGGGGGGAAGAGGGAGAGAAAGGGGGGAAGAGGGGGAGTACGAGGAAGAAAGGGGAATAGGGGGGGTACGTGGGGTAAGAGAGGACGATTTTGCACGACATTATCGTCCGTATCCCTAAATTTTGGTTGAAATCGCCAATATTGATTTTGAAAACTTGTTTTACCTGTATTTTGTGCATAAAGCATACATACTTACTTAATTGGCAACTTTTGTTATATCGCGATAAAATGTGCGCATTAGGTGCGAACTTTGCAGCGAAACGAGCATTTCAGGCGAGGTGCGAACTGTAGCTTGACATTTCAGGCGGGTGCGAACTGCGGCCAACGAGCATTTCGGGGCGAGTGCGAACTTTGTGAAGCAGGCATTTCGGGCGGAGTGCGAGGCTTTGCAGCGAAGCAGGCATTTCGGGCGAGTGCGGGAACTTTGCAGTGAAAGCGAGCATTTCGGGCGAGTGCGGGCTTGGCAGCGAAGCGAGCGTTTCAGGCGAGGTGCGGGCTGCGGCGAGCGAGCATTTTCACGCGAGGTGGGAACTTTGCAGCGAAATGAGCATTTCAGGCGAGGTGCGAACTTGGCAGCGAAACGAGCATTTCAGGCGATGCACGCGTTACAGGCAACAACGCATTTCAGGTGGTGTGTGCGTTTCAGGCGGTACACGCCTTTCATCGATATGCGCATTTCAGGCAAACGCGCCTTTCAGGGCGGAACGCGCCTTTCAGGGCGGAACGCGCCTTTCAGGACGGAACGCGCCTTTCAGGCCTTTCATGTGAGGGCAGGAGTCAGGAGTCAAGGAAATGGAGACAGGGGGTATAAGAGTGAGCAGGGAAGAGCGCGCTTGCGGAGGCGGCGAGTCACTGCTGCCGGTGGGCTGCGAGCTTGAGGGTGACGTGCGTTTGCTGTGGGTCGATACCCACCAGTGAAGTTGGTTTCGTGGACCTGCACACCAAGCCATACAGAGCCCCCCCCCACCCAAAAGAGCAAGGACAGGAGCACAGCCGCTTTGGCCCAGAGGCATGGCTGGAAGGGCCGAAAGCAGGTGCCGCAGTCGGCATAGCATTGAAAGGTCACAGAACTGCGCAAAGTTGGCGTCTCAAGCGACATGGCTGCGAAGCACTGTACCCGTGCAGAAGAATCACAACAGAAGCACACACAACAAAAGTTGCTGACCCAATCTGCTACAAAGTTTAAAAACCCCCATGTCAGGCATGCACAATTTGGCCTGAAGTGCCCTGAGCCTGTGGTTGTTGTGTCACTGTAACAAACGCCGGCTTCCCATGGTACATGTGCCGGGTTTGTCCAGCTAGTGACAGGCGTGACAAATATGACGAGTATGACAGATCTCGCGTGGGATGACTGCTCGAGAGAAACAGACTTGGTGAAGAAGATATGGTCATCGCCAGGTGACCACGAAGTGATAAGAGGATATGACAGTTACAAGTTTGCCACTGACGTGTCGGTCAGAAGACGGTAAACGGTAACATTATTAAAGTTGGCATAGAATAGTGACTTTCTATTGGCAGATGAAGATTTCAGGGCGGAAGCCTGTTACAGTTTTTGCAGATGTGACAATGACTCGAGATATAAGTAAGCTCTGACCGCAGGTCAGGACTAGTGGACTCATTATTGTTTTGCCTTCGCAAGTGCTAGGTGGCTGTTCGCGTGCCAGTGCTAGATCGCTAAGACAGTTCTGCTCACAGTTTTTGTACAATAATTCGTACTTTTGGTTATTCTGTTGATCTTTTGATGAATATATTATACTGTTGTTTTTATCTTTTTACAAATTTGAAGTTTGTAAACTTCCCCCACGCCTGCGTGAAGCGCAGATGCCTTTTCTCGCTCGTGCCTTGCCCCAGTCTCGTCCGTCGTGGACGGTAACGGGTAACGAGATGGCACGTCGGCATCGCTGTTCTTAGCTCCCGGGCGATACTGCACCGTGAAGTCGAACTCTTGTAGGCTGATCGCCCATCGTAGATGCTGGCCCTGAAGGTCAAACTTCTCCATCAAAGTGGTGAGTGGCGAGTGATCAGTCACCAGCGTGAAGTGGACGCCATGCAGGTATTGCCTCAGCGTGCGCACTGCCCACACCACTGCGAGCATCTCACCTTTGAAGCTGGCGTATACTGTCTCTCCGTTTTGCTCAAAGAACGACTGATCGCCATGCAAATATACTCTTTTCCATCGTCGTCCTTCTGGCCCAGCACTGCACCGATGCCATAGGTACTCCAGTCGGTGTACAATATGAGGGGCCTGTCATAATCGATTGGCCTCAGACATCTCCCAGCACAGAGCGAGTCCTTAAGGTCCTGGAGCGCCTGGTCCTGCTCCTTCCCCCAAGCTCCCTTGATGTCTGTGATCTCTTTCTTGAGCAAGTCGTTGAGGGGGCGTGCTATCTCGGAATAGTTTGGTCCCCCTGGCTCACCCACCAGGCCCTTATAGTAGTTCATCATGCCCAGAATAGAGTGGAGCCCAGTCTTGTCCTGGGGCCTCGGGAGGTCCTGGATAGCCTTGCACTTTGCCTCCTGCGCACCAATAGAATTGTGCCCAATGCGATAGCCCAGAAAGTCCACAGTGGCTGCCCCAAAGGTGCTCTTGCCTGCGTGCAGCCTTATACCAGCGTCTCCTAACGTGCGCAGTACCTCCTCGACGTCCTTCAGATGCTGCTCAGGCGTGGAATCAGTGTAGACCACCACATCGTCGACATACACCACCGTGCAATGTTGCAGGTGATGTCAGGGTTATGACCGATGACACATGTGTCATGCATGTCATACATGGCATACCTGTCATACCTGTCAAACATGTCATACCATGTCATGCCATGTCATGTCGAGTCATGTCATATATTATAATGATCGACAGTCGTCAGTACGGTCGACTATGACATGTACAGTCATATCATCTGTCATTTACTCAAGGTGAGACTTGAGTGACACTTGTCATCGAGAGGCCAGTATGTCGGACTCGAGATGGCAAAGCAAGATTGAGCCTTGAAGTACCGAATGGTTCGGAAAGAACTCATCTTCGCTTCAAGCATGTTCTGAACAAGCATGTGAGTATCATATGGCTTATTCGTTCAGCCGATACTAATTGTTCAACCAATGCCTTGGGTTCACAACCCGATAGCGGTAGCATCTATGAGATGCAGGGCATTCGGTATAGATGAGGTAGCGTTGGGCTACAGCAGTAACTTCGGACGAAGCACTGCACTCATCACCCGCTCATACGTTGCACGAGTTGTTACTGTTCAATAACATCCGTGCTATCTTATCATATCATATCTCGCAGCTTGCTAGCGAGACCTGATCAGTTGGTATTCTGCTCGTCAAGGCGAGAACGAGGACAATCTAGTGTGAGTGCAGCAGTAGATATCGAATATTGTGTGCGCAGGTTTGCGGAGCGCGAATAATAACAGGCGTCGCCATCGCACATATACTGATATCTGCATAATATCGACCGCTGCATAAGCGAATATTGTGCGCGAGGAGATATCGTCAAATCGCAGTTGATCGTACATATCGTCACATATACAGCGCGAGAAGGTGTGCATGCAGCATACATATGCGCAGCGATCACATATACGCGCAGTTACGATTCGCAGTTGTACGAAATTCACAATATTGAGACGCGGACACAAAAATCATCATCAGAATCATGATCCGCGCGGAAAATGGCACTTGTATCATGTGATGTTCATATGCGACAAGATGTGCTCATTATTAGCAGCGCGCACCATCGCGACTTTGATGATCGCAATAAATCGCTTACTGTACACAACGATTACTTTGCAGTTTTTTATGACAATATCAGTGTGCAAAATGTCATCAAAATACCGTCATTATCAATAGTTGCAATAATCACGCTGTGCGCATCATGATATCCTTGACCGAATATGTGTATACTTACTGGGATTATCATTAACGATGACGCATGATGACAGTATATTGCAGCATGCCATACAAATCACTGATGCTTGCTGAGATATTATAATTCAATCACTGTCAGATTCGTATACCTACAATCATGAGTGTGTACTGCATACATGTTGTGTGAGTAGCTTACACACACACACACACACTCATCATGACAGATAATTGAATACTCTGCAGCAACATCATAGTGTGTGCAATCATTGAGTGTGCGGAGATTATAATACCTGCAGCACCACACACATACTTGCAGTATACACCATCATTGAGTATATACTGGGTGCATGCACAGATGTACATTACATTACTTGTACATTATATACTGAGCAACTGTATCATTGTGAAATGTACATACATTATGCATACAGCTTGATCACATTAGCAGCTGTAATGTACAAACCAGCTTGAACACGATAGCAGCTGGGACATATGGCATCACATCACAATGCATCAGACATTGCACATACGCATACTGCTGTGCATGTAAGCTATATTTGAACCCATGTAGTGTAAGGTGCCTGAAGGTGGTCTTAACACCATAATTAGCTCGACATACTCTGACGCAGGATTTGGGATGAGTATGTTCGTTCTATGGTGGATCACTGAAGGGAATGCTCACCGGAACTATATGTGAAATATACAAAGCAACTCATCACTTTGGATGAGAATATGCAGGATTACAATCACCACGAAGCTGATATACATCATGTTAGATTTATTATGTGATTGGTATACAGATTATCCTATATGATAAATCATCTTGGTATATTGTAATACCAGTAATCACCTGTATACAAATGTGTGTAGTAGGACAATTCCACACACACTCACATGTACTCAATCAGAAAGTACATGAACATAAGTTACTGTTTACACAACTTACTGCAACTTATGTAAATATAACATTACACTGATTCACAAGTGTAATAAATAATCACTGACACTACTATGTAAGTTGACAATGCACTGGCTCGAAAGTGTAATGATTAATAATCATATCAACACATAATGCATAGTACCATCCAGCTTGATGACGATAGCAGCTGGATGTCAAGTGATGGCGATACATAAGGGACAGAATCAACCAACATGCTGTAGGGCTGGATGGAGAAAATCTCCAGACCCGAAGGCATCATACAATGCTCAGATAAGCAGCTGGTCACTGCTGGGCATTGTTCATTCGTCTCACATATCATCGCTGGAGCAACGACAACAACAACAACATTGCATTGTGACAATTGATTCAGAATTGATCAGCACAATAAGCATGTACATTCTCATATCAGTAACTAGATGTTGAACTGATAGAGGTTGTTGTGGACACACACACACACACACACACACACACTATTGTGTTGTGTGAGAATTGCTTAGATTTATTATCAAGCAATGTCCAGATCTATTTGGAAACTAAAGATATCATTTTGATACTTTCAGTGCACAGCCATATGCCCAAATAAATCATAGGTTCTGACAAGTTATCACTTAAGTGGTTGAACCGCTTAAAGTTGATACACCTAATTATCATTGGGAAGTGGACCAACTTCCATGGGTTTCAAATCAGAAAAACCCATATATATGTTCAACCACAGATGTTGACCATCAGATATTTTCACTATTATGCCATGAAAAATACCATGTGCAAAAGTGAGATAGTTTGCATGAGTTCTGTAACTTGCACATTCCACACACGCCAAGATATATATGCTGAGATATATATGCTGAGATATACATATATTGGCCAAAAAGGTGGGAAATGGGTAAAAATGCTGTGCGATAAATTTCAAAACTGAAATTTCGACCCCATTTTATTTCGAATTATGATTTTATACCTATTAAGGTATCTGAAAAACATAATGTGCATGGTCATATCTCGTGTAACACCCTAAATATCAGGTGTGTAACACCTAGGGGTATACTAAAGTTGTTGTACTAAAATGCGTGAAAAACTCACACGTTAGATTTGAAAATGATGTTATGGTCATCATTTTTTTCGTTACTCTATTTTATTAGCTATTGAAAAATATGCTCAAAATAGTACAGCACATGTAACGCCCTAATATTACCTATATTCACGTGTACAGTTACAGGGGTGTAACATACCTCTAAAAACCACGTGATACACAGTGAAAAATTGAATGCAGTTTTGCTTAAATTTCTTTGCAAAATGTTCATACTGCTTTAATTTAACATTTTTTAGGGTTACTGATGGCAAGTAACACCCTAATATCACTGTGGGAGATAAGGGTCACTGTAACGCTACATACCCTAAAATGCCACCTATATGATAGGAAACACTTCGTGTTTGGCATATATGTCATGCTGAAATCAGCACAGCCATGGCAATATTTCGGGCTACAACCCAAGAACTGTAGGGCAACAACCCAAAAACTGTAGGGCGACAACCCAAGAACTGTAGGGCTGCAACCCTAAAACTGTATACGCTGCTTCCTATAAGGACTGCATGCTAATCATGAGGTAAAAAGGCAACTGACAACTGCCTATGTGTATTCACACTTCCTTGAGGGGGGAAGAAGGTGGATATATATATATATATATATATATACATACATAACCTCATTATAATGTACAGATATACTACATGTACAAAACATAGATATATATACCATATATATACACACACACACTCAGACAATTGAGGTATTTTTGGTGTTGTGTTTTGTTTTTTAGATGGCAGACGAATCAGACATTCCAGCTATCAATGCAGATCCGTCGACATGGTTCTTTGACATCTTAGGTTCCTACGATGCCTACAGTCGGTTCAAGATACCCAAGTGGCTCACTGGTTATGATAATACCCAGACCAGATTCGACCAAATAGGGTACTTCGATAATATCAGTCGCATGAGGCCCGACATGAGCAGATATAGGGATCCTGAGAATGAACCACAGGAACCAGACGAGGAGTATACAGAGGAAAATGCTCCAACAGTTTTCACAGATCCTGATGATGATCCTATACCAGCACCAGCTCCATCCACTTTAGTTCCAAAGGTGAAAATGACACCACCTAAGGAATTTAAAGCAGGACAGGATGCAGAGGTATGGTTGGACACAGTGGATAGATATTTCCAGTTCACTTATCCAGGAGTTCCAGACAAGGACATTATCACAGTATTCCTGACACTCATACAAAACAACGACCGACATTATTTCCAGGTCGTGGCAAAACAACCAAATGCCACATATGAGAGGGTCAGAAGGGTTTGCCTCAGTCAGTTTGGCAACCCCCATAAAAGATCAGTGGCTAAAAAACACCTAATGGCACTGCATCAAGGGAACCAGACTTTCTCAGACTATCTACGCACGTTCACGTCACTGGCTGCATTAGCAGCAGTTGATCTGGATGATGTGTTGATAAATGACAGATTTGTCAGCAGTATGGATTCTGATCTCCGAAAACAGTTCCATCTCAGATTCCTTACAGAAGACGAAAGGAATAATCTGTCGTGGTCACAAACCACACAGATACTGCTCGACTTGAATTAGGTTGTTCAATCGAAGCAGTCAGAGACCCTACATTATCGGGGGCAAAAGGAACAGTCATCAGGAGGCCCAGTCAGAAAGGATAAGGACAAAGGGCGTGGCAGAAAGCCATATGACAGATCCAATAGGAACTGGAATCAGAATGGCAATCAGAATCCGCATGCCAATCAGAATTCCCAAAGGAACAAAGGGAAAGGTGGAAAAGGCAAAGGCAAAGGAAAAGGGAAAGGAGCATTAGCAAATCCTCCTCAGCCTTGCCAACGTTGTGGTCGTACCAATCACGCCACAAAGGATTGTTTCTCCACCAAGACACCAGAAGGAAAGGCCATACAAGGCAAGCCTCCAGCTCAGAATCCTTTCAGAAGACAGCAGCAACAGAATAATCAGGGTGCTAAGAACGAGTCTGGCAACCTCGTCAAAACAATCAACACCCTCCGGGTTAAGGAGCGAAAGAATCAGCAGAGCATCAATGCAGCAGTTCCAGCTCCAGCTCCAGTTCCGGCTTCAGCTCCAGCTCCTAAGGGAAACTCTCAGGGTACTGCACAGGTACCAGTGATGAGGGCACCCCGAGGGTAAATCAGCCTGAAGATGCCACTGAAGCAAGTGGCCGGGTTGAGAGTATCTCAGAAGAAGTCCTTTCCAGTCTGACATTACAGTTTCAGCAGATGGACACTCCCTCAGAACACATCGCACAGATGCAGTCTCAGACAGCACAGCTGAAATCACAGAAGAAGCTGTTGTTGTACAAAGGGAAAGTATATGGACAGAGTACTCACATATTGGTAGATCCAGGAGCTACATCGTCTTTCATCGACAGACAGTTCGCTGCTCAGCTTGGTATAGCACCCACAGATTCCTCATCATTCTCAGTGGGATTGGCTGGAGGAAGCCAACTACCATGTACATCCTATCTTCCCAAAGCTAAATTCACGTTGGGTAAGTATAAGGACACAGAGGATTTCTACATCATTGACATGAAACCCTTCACTGTCATCCTGGGTCAAGATTGGTTGGAGAGGAGAAATCCACACATTGACTTCCAGTCCAAAAACTTGACGATCACTAGGAAGCACTCATCAGGCTCCAGTATTCGCACAGTGCTATCCAGAGTTGAACAGATTCCAGGCTCAGATGACCTTCCTGAAATGGAATTGGTCAGTGCCACCACCATGAGAAAGCACCTACGTCGTATTCGATCTAGTGGTTCGGCTGAAGAAGCCGTAGCTTATCTCTTCTTTCTCTCAGAGGTCGATGGTGAACTGGTCTTCGCAGCAGCAGACTCAGACACCACTATGGAAGACCCAGAGGTCACAACAGCACGTGATCAAATGAGGGAAGACTTTTCAGACATATTCCAGGAGGATCTTCCAGCTGGCCATAGGCCAGAGCGGTTTGAAGGTGGATATCATCGAATCAACATTGAACCTGGGCACAAGCCACCATCACAGCCAGTTCGTACCATTCCAGTGCCCATGATGGAAGAACTCAAACGACAGATCATCAAGTATGTCGAATTGGGTATCCTTCGTCCGTCATCATCTCCATATGGATGTCCTATCATTTTCGCTCCTAAGCCAGGTGGGAAGTGGAGGATGTGCTGTGATTATCGAGCCCTTAATAACATCACAATTAAGGACACGTATCCATTGCCACCTCACGACACCCTTCTTGAACAGCTAAAAGGTGCACGATGGTTTAGCAGATTTGACTTCAATCAGTTTTTCCATCAGATCCCTATACATCCAAATGACATTCACAAAACAGCTATTCGCACCGGATACGGTTCCTATGAGTGGACAGTTATGCCTTTCGGATTGACCAATGCTCCTGCAACCGCTCTACGTGTAGGAAATCGGGCATTCTTCGACTTCCTCGATCGGTTCCTTGTCATTTTCATGGATGACACTATTGTGTACAGTCCGGACTTTGACAGCCACGTGAAGCATGTTCGACAGTTCCTCCAGCGTTGCAGAGATCACCAGTTCTTCATCAGGCCTTCCAAGGTGGAGTTGTTCGTCAGATCTATAGATTTTATCGGACATCACATCTCTGAAGCAGGCCTATCCATCATCGAAGACCGAATCCGAGCAGTTGTGGCAATACAGCCTCCAGTGTCGTATGGTCCTACCGTTGGAAAGCAGCCTCTGCGCCGTATGGCTAAAGATGGCAAGTCATCCCTTCGGTCATTCTTGGGCATGGTCGGCCAATTTAGGAGATTCATACCAAAGTTCTCCAAGATTGCCGAGCCGCTCAATCGTCTCCTTAAAGATAATGCAGAGTTTGTCTGGGAATCTGAGCAGCAGAAGGCATTTGATAACCTCAAAAGTGCCATCTGCAATGCTCCAGTACTACAGCTTCCAGATCAGAAACTGCCATCTATTATGGAGGTCGATGGATCAGGCACACACGTTGGTCAAGTGGTACTACAGGACCAAGGAAAAGGTATGAAGCCATGTGGCTATCACAGCGTCACTCTTTCTGATACACAGAGACGTTGGCCTATTCCTGAGATCGAGCTATTTGCCATTGTGGAGGGCTTCCGATTCTTTCGCCACATCTTGTTGGGAGCTCCTGAGACTATTGTACGCTCAGATCATCAGCCACTGGTTTATTTCCAGTCCAAATCTACACTAAGCCCCAAACAGGCGAGGTGGTTGGATGAGCTCTCCGAGTACAACTTCCGAATAGAGCACAATTCTGGCGAGAAGAACAAGGTTGCAGATGCACTCACTCGTATTTTTGCACTCTTTGAACTCACTGATTGTCTGCAACATATAGACATCAGCGATGTTCCAGTCATTGACATACCATCTACAGATCCTACATTCATTGCTCTTATATCTTCTTCATCAGCTCATCAGCTTCACGACATCATTATATCCCAGTATGATCGTGATACATTTGCACAGACTATATTATCCAAGCTGACATCATCGACTTCATCACAATCAGTCAGCAGCTTCGAGCTCATTCAGGGGTTGATCTATCGCAAAACCATATATGGCAGACAGCTATACATTCCACCTACTGCCAAGGTCCCTACAGATGACGGTGAAATCACACAGCTTCGCCACATTCTCCTTCATGAGTGCCACTCAGCCACTATTTCTGGTAATGTAGGCAAAAATCGCATGCTTCATCTATTGCGTAACCGATATTATTGGCCAGGAATGACGACGGCAGCCATCCAGTATATTCGGGAGTGCCCCGTGTGTCAACGCCAGAAAACGAGGAGACACAAACCCTACGGTCAGTCACATATACGATATTGTGTGCCTAAGACAAAATGGCTTGATGTATCTCTTGACTGGATTACTGACCTGCCTATCACCACTAATGGGCACGACAGTATTTTGTAGTAATGTGCCAATTCTCTCATCGCTGTCATCTCATTCCCTTCAGCATGACCTGGACTGCTCAGCATACTGCTTCGATATATATGCAGCATATCTTCAAGCTCCATGGTCTTCCGAGGAACATCGTTTCAGATCGAGACCCCAGATTCACCTCTACATTCTGGCAAACACTGTGGAAATCTACTGGTACGAGATTGTCTATGACGTCTTCACACCATCCACAGTCGAATGCAAGTAATGAGAGGAGCCATGCCTTCATTGAGGATATCCTCAGGTAATTTTCAATTTGTTGATTCGTGATTCACCATCCTCTGGTTTATAAACTGATTAGATAGTATTTTTCTCCACAGGTGTTGTTGCAATGATACTTCAGCCAATTCGTGGGAGGACAAGTTGCCTCTGGTGGAGTTTGCAATTAACAACACAGTTTCTGCATCTACTGGTTATTCACCATTTTATCTCGACTCGATGGCGCAGCCACTTTCGCCTCATGACCTGGCAATCATTATTCCGCCAGAAGCTCCTGTTCCAATACAGAATGCTATTCGAGATCATTTTGACCAGTACTCGGCTGTACATGCCAACGCGGTAGACAACATTTCCCGGCAGCAGAAATTAGCCAAGCCAGATTCAATAAGACTCACATGCCTCGGCAATATGCAGTAGGGCAGAAAGTTCTTTTACGGACCGAGTTTATCCAATGGACTGGTTTGACAGAGGCAGGCAGACACTTTAAGCAGCCATATATTGGGCCGTTTACCATATCCAAAGTGCTAAGCCATGGACGTGCATACGAGTTAGATTTCGGAGCTCTCGATATCCGTATCCATCCGGTACAGCCTGTATCCAGAATAGAGCTGTATAACGACTCGATCCAAGCACCTTTGCCTCTGCCACAGATGATCACCGAAGAAGGGCAACCACTGTTTGAGATATCACACATACTCTCAGATAAGATCACTAGAGGTGTCAAGTACTACTTAGTGCGATATGCAGGCTACGGCCCTGAGCATGACACCTGGGTCAAAGCCACAGAGCTGACCAATGCAGCAGACATGATAGCTGCCTATGAAGGCTAAACATTATATTAAGCCTGATGCCCTTACTTCTTGTAATATATACTAATACATGTCGATCATCTATATACCTTGCTCTTAATGTTTTATCATTATGTTGCATAGAAGCGGGAAATTGATCCTTCCTTGCTAAAAGTGTAGTGAGCCTTGTACAAAATCATACCCTTGCACAGATACGCACACATGCGAGATATCATATCTGTGGATAAATAAAAACTGCTAAATGCTACCTTTGCCATACCGTGGTTTGTCATTCGGATCTTGTGGCCAGTCATCCGAAAAACGGAGACATCGACTGAGGTAGACGGAGTTGTGATCCTAAGTTATGCCTGACACGCATAACTAATAACAAATTTCACATTAGTACGCGGCGAATCCATGGCAGCTAGGGCCACAGTACGCTACACGTCGGCACGGGCACCACTTCCGATTAGCAGGCAGCAGGCCGCACGTGGCACAGCATGAAGGACGAGACGACCATCCGCCGCGTGCCCAGAGCCAGGAATAACTAACCCACTGAGCTTCCGCCAGCGCCTTACACTCCCGGTGGTGGGTAGATTCCCAGTGTGCTCTCTGACACTCCTCGCCGCAATACACCGCGGAGAGACACTTGCTGCACTTGTACAACTTCCGTCCGCCGACAACAGCCCGCCGGTCCGCCCCACATTGCGCACAGGGATCCCGTTTCTTTCCGTTGCGCGATGCCACAGCAGGCTGTGAACACTTTTCCTCCATGTGCAGTATCGTGCGCCAACACTTGTGCGCGTGCGTTTGCGCGTCCGCCCTCGATCCAAGCCCATCATCCGCACGAAACATCACATACCGGTAGTACCACGGAAACAGTTCTCCGTGCGCGTTTTCCGAGCGCAGGCTCGACAGTCGAAATGTCACCAACGGTGCAAACTGCGAAACATTGCATCCCGTGCTTACCATTACCGGTTCGAACGGGTTCCCCGAGGTATCCGACAACACGAGGATCTCCCCCGCACCTTCCAAACCACCCCCCCTGGAAGACACCCCACGAACTCCATGACAGTAACCGAAGGGAAATGACCGGTTTTCCAACTTTCGCGCGACCACCGAGGGTACAACTCACCGCACACAATGATGTTTCCATGTCTCTCACCCTGCATGCGCCAATCGTGTACAAACCGGAATATCGTGCGCACCGTGGTCAGCACAAGGGCCAGGAACAACCCTTGCCGACATGGGAGGAGCCCCTCGCGAGAACACACAGTGCCCACACGCTGTCCCAACATAAGGCGCGCGGCGTTATCAGGTCCCAACCTAGGCGGGACGTTCAACAGGTACCTCTCCGCGAATTCTAGGGCTGCGTTTTGTGTGCGCAGAAGCCCCCATGTGTTAATTGGCATCCCACTCAATGTTGGGTTGTCCAACCACGTGTGTCCGTGAAACAGGAGTGTCATGTGGTTCCCCACCGCGCCAAGTGCAAGGCGCATTCGGCGGATTCTGACGAACGTTCGGCCGACTCGCTGCAAGTATGTTGTCATATCAACCCAAAGGCGTGTGTCGTCCGAATTGGATGCAATCGCGGAGATCATGCACAGATCCTACATCACCACACCCCAGCGCGAGCGGGTAAATTCAATGCAATACAGCGGGTCCGAAGTTTTATCATAACGAAGTTTTATCACCGCAAAACCATGACATCCGTGTGCACAGGGATATTACGAATCACGCAAGACATCAATCCATCGCTACCGGAACATCATCGAGTAGGCAGCACACGGCCACCAGGCAAATGGAGATTACTATCTTCATATAAAAGTGTTTTGTTACAGCTAGATAGGGGGGCGGTCCTCCTAAGTGGTAAGATGCCAGTCTGCTGCTCTAAAGGCCCGGTCGAGTTCCCTGGCTATTGTCGGCCGTCGTCTTCCACGCACACTCTGGCTTGTGGCTTCTCCAGTGAGCACGCTGGCAGCTAGGGCCGCAGTACGCTACACGTCGGCACGGGCACCACTTTCGATTAGCAGCCAGCAGGCCGCACATGGCACAGCATACAAGACGGACGTAGCCACGCCATGCTATGAAGGCGGAGTACACAGTATTCACGTCGTCCACACGTTCCCCAAGCTGGGTGGGTGTCAATACCCTCGAGACAGCCCCAACCGCAGGGGGGCTGGCAACGGTGGGGGCATCCGTGAGGTCACGGTGCAAACTGGTAACGAAAAACGACTGGAAGGCGTTAGTGTAGTGAAGGCATGGGTGTGCCCACGGACCACGGACGAGCACTACCTCACCCCACCATCCATGGCAGTCACCGCCGTCCATGGGGGTGGTGTACACACGTATACGCAGCAAGCCTTCGCCAAACTCAGGGACCGCCCAACCCGGACGGGGCACCCCAGCAAACTCGAAGTAGCTTGCTCCCGGTGTCAGAGGACACTCGCCGACCATGGCATACCGAGCATGCTGTAGCCGACTCTCACCGTAGACGTCATTCAACAGTGCAAGGGCGTGCTCCCCGAAGCTGTCGGAATCACTCTCTGGCCAAAAGCCCTGCTGGGCTCTCCCCTCTTGTCCCCACAGTTTTATGAGTTGCCAACGATGCAAGCCCACTTTACCGAGGTATGTGTGATACTCGACCTGCATCCCGACATATGCCCCGTGCACGGACCATCACCATGACATAGGGAGCTGGGATGCACTAACACGAAGTGTACCGGCGGGCACAAGGCAGCGAGCGGGTAATCGGCACACGCAAGGTGCCCTCGAGTGGTCCCCAAAAGGATTGGGAACTTGGGATCCCCACAAGGGTCCCCAAAAGGATTGGCAACAAGTAGCTTCTGGAATCGCTTCACGCCGCCAGCATATAACATTCCATATAACAATGTGCTTATATCTACCGTAGATGATCCTGTCGATCGTCGATGGGCATGGGCGTTGTCAGTGGCGACTGCATTTTGAAATGATTATCTCGCCAGGACACCCACATCACGGTGGCTGCGCTGGGTATTAACACTTTTCAAATGTATCGGCGAAACAGGCGTGTGTTCTGGCTCCAATATAATTCCCAGCAGCGTGATTATACCGCGATTAACAGATGCAGCCTTCCGTTAACACTCCTGAACTGTCCCATTAACACTCCCTCGCCAACGGTTAACACTTTCTTCACACCTCATTAACACTTTTCCGCCTAGAACACGGGGTCGAGTCGGGTGTAGAGGGATAACTTCCTCGTGGCCTCGGTCGGTGTCCAGTCGGAAGCTCGGTTATCCCGCACCAAACGTTGCTCCTTAGCCAAGATCGGCTGCGGGTCAACGTTTGCGGGATAACGCAACGCGGCGTGCTCCTCCTGCTGCGACTCTCGTAGCGCCACTGGAACACAACCCTTGATGATGTCGACAAGGGCTCGCCGTCCATCTCGGTCAGTCGAAGAATCGGTACCAGTCAGCCAGACGAACGCGTTGTTGTGCTTCTCAATCACCAGGGCAAGAACGTCGTAGAGAAGCCCATTCACCCTGTTGACCACGGGTGCCAGAGGGTCGTCGAGGTCAAAGGCACGTAGCTCCAGACCAGCCGACTGAAACTCCGTACGCAGCTGCACCACCAGGTCGGACAGAAGGCCAGCGTCGTCCGTACCGCGAAAATGATGTTTCTTGTCGCCAAGAATATCCTCACGGATACTCTTGGCCCAAGCTCGATGCAGTCGCGTCTTGTAGATCTCGTCGACGAGCTTGGACTGCTCCTGCAGGTAACGTCTGACGGCCCCGTCCGCGTCTTCGTTCGATGCAGGGTTGGGGGTAGGAACGGAAGGCGTAGCTGCCGTTGGCGTGTTCCGTACCCCGTCGATGAGCCTCAGAGAGGCGTCAATGTCGCTGTCCCTCGTAAGGGACTTCTTGCTTCGCGTAGTAATTCCCATCTCTAGAAAAGCCTGAGGGGAGGCGGTACGCTGCAGCACGTTTGGGTAGGGTCGCGGGGAAAATGCGACGTCACAGATACGGACGGAACGGTCGAGCCATGCAAGCGAGGGGCAAAGGAAGATGTCGTCGAGGTCAAAGGTGCCAAGGTCACCAGCCCAAAAATCGGTAGCCAGCGGGATCAAGACTAGCAGAAAACCGTGAATGAACATTGCGTCGACGAAACCCGATCCAAGCCGGCACCCCACAGCTGCGGCTTAAAGTCGCTCACCGCAAGCTGCTCATCTCATAATCCCCACTGATGCCCAAACGCGCAAACGCGCACCACCTCTCCGAGCGGCCGTTTAGCCAATCATGGCCAAACTAGCAAGTGGAATAAAGCGTGGATGGGGCCACGACCTACCGGAATATCCTAGTTCACTAGATATCAGAGGGTCCCGAATTGTATGGATAAACTGTGATAAGATAAATAAACCCTAAGCTAGATATACCCGGAACGGTCTCGCAACGGTCTCGGAAACTAGCCTACCTGTGACACGGCGTGTGTCACAGCACGAACCTATAGATCAGTCAGCAATCCAGTGTTGGTCCTAGTATACCTGCATGGTAAAACTCGATGGATTTTACCGGTAAAATAAATACCGGTAAAATACCTGGTATTACCCGGGACGATTTCAAATTACCTGGTATAGCTGCGTTTTACGCTCCTGCCCGCGTTTTTTCGCCCCCACGATCGAATGGAGTCACAGACCTCGACTTGGATCATCGTCACGGGCGACTAAAGCGACCAAAGTCGAATAATCGAACGGCCGACTAATAATTCCGCCTTACACTACATAATACCACCGCCACTCATTTCAGCCCACTTCGTATTGTGTCCCACCACACCACCCATCATCTTCATGACGAACACGGCGGCAGGGCCAGGGGTGACTGTAGCGCATGGAGAAGCAGAAGGTGCAACCGTGCATCCGCAGTGGCAGTCTGAGAATCAGAATGAAGAGGAATACCACTGGCAAGGGCGGGCAGTTCCGAAGGACGTGTATGATGCCTTGAACGCACCGTATCGAGGTCAGCATTTTGGTCCCGAGGCTCTGAAGGTGTTAACAGCGTTTAAGGATATCCCCGTCTTCGTTCCGACCTTAGACGATCCTACTAATGGAAAAAATGTGCGTACACAACTTGTTTGTATTTATGATCAAAGGTTCAAGCACACGGCCGCATACTGCAGGATCAACCCTGGCAAATTGTTGCCAAAACTGCTTCAGAATTCTGATGTACCCGATGAATTCAAGTTGAACCTGTGCGACTCCGCCTATGCGTCTTCGGCAAAGGTGTGGAAGGCTGACTACCTTGAGAAGAAGCGCAAGGCTGAAGCTTCTGTGGACGAGGACATCTTGAATGATGCTGAGGAGTCGCTCGAGGATGAGCAAGACCCCTCTGCCAAATCGCGACGGGCGCGACAAGCAGTCCTTGATGCGAGGACTGTTGATATGATCACAAAAGAGGAGTCTGCTGTTTTGAACGTGCTACTGGCCATTATGTTCTTCGCGTGCGCCATACCTTTCGCTGTGATCGAGAGTCCCTTTTTCATCGCTTTCCCGAAGGCGATTCGTCCTGCATATAAGCCCCCTGGACGAGAACATCTTCGTGGGAGTCTTTTGGATGATGTTTATGCTGAGACCCTTGAGAGCACTGCGGCGAAACTGGAGGCAAAACCTGGCAAGAAGACTCTGGGCCTTGATGGCAAAACAAATGTTCGTGGTCGCGCCACTGTGAACGTTATCGAAGCTAAGCAGGGAATCAGCGCCTACGTGAAGACCTCCTACATCGGTGCTCAAGAACACTCTGGTCGCGTGCACGCTGACATTGCGAAGGGCGTTTTGGGTGATGGGAAAGATTGGGTCGCTGTCGTCGCTGACAATACTGGAAACATGCGCGTGATGTTCGAGTTACTACGTGCACAATACGCATGGATATTCTTTTTGGGTTGCGTTATTCATGTATTGGACCTTCTTATCGAGGACATTGCTAAGCTAGAGGAGTTCGCCACTATCCTCTCTGACTTCTACTTCATCGTCGTCTTCCTAAAGCGGTACGGCTTGCTGTACGAGGCCTTCAATGGTGAGCAGAAGAAACGTCATCAAAACAAAGCGTTCTCCCTCCGCCTATTCCCCCTTACGCGTTTCGCCTACATATACTTGTTGATATATTCTTGCTTGAGGAACTGGTCGATTATTATTGAAGTGGTTGACTTCCCTGAGTACAAATTAACGAAAGCGAAGTACATCAAGCGCGCAGGGAAGAAGAATGCGCACGTCCGACAAGATTTCGCACGCTTTGAAAAGCTCACGAGCTCACGTGACACGAAACACGAGGGTTCGTCTGCGAACGTTGTTCTCATGCCAGTCACCCTCATTTTGCACTTCCTGGAGGGCGATACAGTGCCTCCCTCTTATATTATTCCGTCGTATGGTATCTTGTACCATCACGTGCGCAATTTATCCGAGGAGAATGTCTTGGCAGCGGATACTATTGATGGAGTACAACGTTTCTTTCGAGAGCGTTGGCTGGGAACCTCCAGAAAAGTCGGCTTGCGCAATGACTTACATTGCGCAGCGTTCATGCTTGATCCCTTTGTGCGTGCGGCAATTTCGGCTGTATTTGGAAAGTCAGAGTTGCGACGGATCGAGTCCACCTTTGAGGATGACAACGTGTACGCTGCGTTTAAGGTCTGGTGTGGTGGCACCGAGAATTCCCGTTATGCACACTTGATATCTGAGTATCAGAAGTATGAGGCAGGTGATGACGATTACGGGACGAAATTGGCTGCTTTAGAAAAGTTAGTTCGAGCTCGCTTGGCGAAAGAGGTTCTTCCTGGTATTGCGAGTGAGGACAAAGAGAACAGGGCCGTTTTCATGTTGAGGGTGATGCAAGGTCTCACAACAATTGGCAGTGCTCCGACTTTCTGGCGTTCTTTAAAAGAAACGAGCCCTGAACGTGTGTTGCTGGCTAAGTTCGCAGTCGAGATTCACATGGCGGTTTGCCAAGCCTGCGGGGTTGAGCGTGTCAACAAAGATGCGGATGTTGTGCACTGCAAGCAACGTGCCAGTCTTGGGGAAGAAAATGCCGTGAAGGCTCTATTCTGTTATTCCAACCTGCGCTTGCAACAACGTTCGAAGGAGTCCTTCACGGCGTTTTGTGATGCGGTGATGTCTGAGGCAGAGATCGAGTGCATGTACGAGTCGTTCGAGTTGCACGATGCTCTGCACCCTGCCGCGTTGCCTGCCACTGTTGCTGCTCGCGACGGTATTGTTGACTCCGACACAGAGGGTTCTGAGGAAGAAAGTGAGTCAGAGGATGAGGACGCGCAAGATGTTTTGGAGATTCCGGAGGGCTTCACACAGGTTGCGAAGCCTGTTGCTCTCTTGCAGGGCCGACGTGACCTGGAGAACCTGTATGTGATGTTGCGTTGGGAGATCACAGGGTGGCAGGTAGGGAAGGTAACCAAGTTCGATGCTAAGCGCAAGCGTCATAACTATGATATTTTGTGGAATGAAGGGGTGCGCGGGTCGAAACTTGGTCTGGACAAATATGTAGAAGATATTTGCGATATTGTTCATGAGGTGGGTGTTAAGAAATATGATACCGAAACCTATAACCTAGGCGAAAGTCTCGAACGGCACCTAACGGCATGTGACACTGCGGTGACACACACGGGCAACGGTACCCGAGTCAGATCGGACTAAGGGTCTAGTCAGGGGCCTATACCGGGACTCCCGGGAGGGCTGCCTGGGCTAATCCTAACACAATGTGTTATTATACGTATAGCACCCCCTTGGGAAACGCCCTGGTATTACTGGGGTGTGTAGCAAGCGACTGGCCCACTTTCTGAACGTGGGCCGCCCCAAAATTTCGCGCTAGCGCTGTGGCGCACGATGAAAATACTATACCTCGCGCCACGCGCCGCGGCGGGCGCGACGGCGCGCCCACCCCCACACAGGCGCCGCGCCACCGCGGATCTCAAAAACTGAAATAGCATGCTTGATCTGTAACTGTTCAACTGATACTGTATCTGCTATCTCATCTTTGATCTTAGCTGTTACATAGCTCTCTTCGTCTTGTCCCTCTCGTCAGTGACGTCTACAGTGACATTCTGACTCTCGCGTCACACACACAGGCTCTATCTGAAGAAATGAGAGGGAAGAGGAGACGGGTGAGACACACTCGACTGACAGTCGAGTGAGAGTCGAGTGCGGAGTGGAAACTTTCCCTCTTGAATCCTCACCTCAGAACATCCTTCTTTCCCCTCGCCTGCAGGTGCAATCTTCTGACGTGAGGCTCGAAGACCTTATACCATTCTAAGATTCAAGACATCATACATCTTTCTCTCTCTGGAACCTTTAATACCTAATTTATGCCAGATGATTTTGCGAACGAAGGATGTGAGATCACGCTTGTCGCTGACAATGTAAACAAGGGACTTCTTCGGTGCGCCTCGGTGTCGTGCATTTGTCCTCGGCTCACACTCCGCTGTGTCGATGCCTTCCCAGTTTCCCCGAATTTTTTATATCTCAAGTTCTTTCTTAGCCAACACTTCTGGAAGTCAACTATTCCCAGAGCTTTTATGACTACGCGAAGTTAGTGTGGCCCACCCCAGCCCAGTTTTCGGGGTTGTCGATCTGATCCTGTTTGCGTTCTGAGCTACCATGCTCTCTCTCTCTCCTTTCTACCTATCTTTCTCTTATTTTCACCGTAAAGAGACATGTTAGGGCGTGCATTTCGTTGGACACCCCAGAACCGAGCGTGTGTTCTTTAGCTGTCGCGTTCTTGCTGTTTCTTTGCTTGTCCGGACAACCTCGTAGTTCTCATAGTTTTTGGTTAGCTTGAAATCCCGTTGACATCAGGTGACAGTATTGAATTTATCCTTGATTTCTCTCGAGAAAGTATCCGTGTCCCTGCGCGTGCTCGAAGGCTTCCAGAACCCTCTTCCTGTCCTCACGAGACAACTTCATGCCTGCTTGTCTGTGCTGTTCCCTTCGTGTGAGAAAACAGGTTGCAGTTTCGCGCGTGAACATCCAACGTTGTTCTGATATTTTCAACTGCCTTGATTACAAACGTCACCGGTTGTTTCTGAACTTCGTGTACCTAATGCCTCTCTCTCTCTCTCTCTCTCTCTTATTAACGTGGGACCTGCTGGATGCGAACTGTCCACCGCTTTGTCCTTCTACAGAATCTTCTCTGATGTAACTCTTGTGCGCCCGCAATGCAGGGGCTCGATAGCCACTCCTGTGCGTGTGCGACGCCCAGTGTCCCTGCCCCTCGTCCTCGCCGCAAAGAATACGCCGTGGTTGCCTGTGGAAGTACGGTTGTCTTTGGTTCCCGTTCGGTTCATTGTCGTGGAGACGGATGCCAAGCCCCAAGAATACGCGCATATTTCCTCCTGAGGACTCTTGTATCCCGAAAACTGCACGCTGATTCCAGATCCTAACTTTTCCACTTGCTCCTGCGTCCCCTCCGCGCTGCCGAAGGGCTCCCTAGTTGGACTTCCTCATACCCGAATTCTGCGCTAGCGGTGGCCGTGAGTCCGGAATATTTTACTCTCACTGTTACTCGGGCAGGCAAAATCTTTTCAGAGAACTCCAACTCTTTTTAGAGAACTCCACAAGCCCACTCAATTTCTGAGCGTTACTGCAGATATGGCACACACGGCGTCACAAGCCTGCAGCGTTGCAAAACCCGCGGACGGCAACACGGGACTGACCCTGAACAATTCCCACAGCGATGCCGCAGAGTCTTCTGCTTCGAAGAAAGATAGTATTGGACAGCTGGTCAGCTCGGCTGAGAAGAGCCGGTCGTGGGTTACCACCGCGGAGGACATACGCGCAGAGCGCGCAGCAGCGCTTGGAATTGTTTGGGCTGAAGTCCTTGGGCACCCCTTCTGGCCTGCGCAAATCATCCCTTCGGAGACTGGTGTAAAGCTCTGCGGCTTACCGGAGAGCACTGCGGATGATACTGCTCTCCAAGTATTTGGCACGGGCTCCCTCCACTGGCTGCCTAACCGCAGCGTGGTATCCTGGGCCGATGGCATAGATCGGCGTCTGCATTACAAGGCGATGAAGCGAAAGTACTTCACAGGGGTGCTTGAGGAGGTTCTCACCGTGGTCAGCAATGAAGTATACCCGAGCAGCTGGTGGTGTGTCACCTCGCCGAGTAACACCTGCGGCAACAAGGACTCCGTTCGAAAGCTCCGCTGTGCCGGTGTTGCCGGTGACAACGAGGACCTTGCCTCCGGTGACAGCGCGCGACACTCCGCTGAGGAGCGCGCTTCTGCCCGGGAGCTGCAGCCGCAGCAGAAGCGGCGAGCGAAGGCGTTATCAGAGGAGGATTATTCCCCGAAGCGCTCCAGGTGCGTAGACTTTCACTCGCCACCAACGTTTTCTTGCGTAGAATTTTACGTCCGGCGTTCTGGAGAATCTCGCGCGACGCCTCCGGCACAGGGGACCGGGGCAGCTGGGGCTTCCAGGCTGCGCGACTGGCTCTCCGCTATTCACGCTCTGCTAGTTCGAGTTTGTGAACAGGGAGTAAGCCGAAGCGTTTGCTGCCTGGTGGGGCCGTAGTGGGAAAAGTTGGGGTTGAGCTGCTGCAAATTTTCATCCCATGATAGCCTTTGCGGCGCAGTAGGGGTTACAGGGTCAAGTCAAGGTGTACCTTGTTCGTGTGCTTAAAAAAGTGCCAAGTACTTCGGAGCTGAGGATGTGTTCTCGAGCTGAGGCTGCCATCATATGTATCACTTTTTTTTTTCTTTCTTCTCGCTCCACTCTTTCCACGTCAAAATATCAGGGGGCGTGTGCCTGTGACCAGTATTTCTGTTCGCTACGATGTGCCGCTTGTGTTAAGGAGACCCTGGGACTGTACCTTAAGACGGCGTGGCTCAGGGACCCATCCCCAACTGGGGCTTTGCTCCGAATTTGTTTGCCGCGCTTTCTCTGCGCGTCTCAAAACATGATAGCACGCGTGCAACGTTAGATAGCTCCAAGTCAGTTCACGGGCCGGCAGGGACTCACAGGGCCTGCCCCTGTTGCCTTGTTTTGGGCACTGTGATGGAGTCGGTCGATATGAAACGTGCTAACTGTTTTGTGTATGCAACAGGACATTCGCAAATGGGTCGGAGGCAGCCACCAGTTCTACACCTTCGCAGCCTTCTGCGATTCCCGTCCACCAGGCACCCAAGCCTGGAGCTCTGGCGGCGGCGCTGCGGAAAGCGCCGCGCAAGCCTTCATCGGTGCAGACTCGCCCAACCGTAGCGGGCGATGGAAAGTGTGGTGCGTGCGCGGCGTGCTTGGATTCAGTACAGGATTTGGCTTCCTTGCCGCCCGCAATCCCGCCGGATCTGTGCGAATGGGGACGGTCGTTCCTTGCCTCGACCGTTTCGGCTTCCGCTGGTGGCCGCTATCAAAACTCTGAAGCGAAGGAAGCAAACGCACGCAAGCCTTTCTCGAAGCCGTCCAATAAGCAGCCTCAGCAGCCAGCGGAGGCTGATGCTCGAGCTCCTAGCGAAGGAGCGGCCAGCCAAGCCGTGGTGGAAGTGAGTAAGGAGCGGGCTTATGGCTGGGTCCAGTGTGAGCACACCACGTGCGGGAAGTGGCGCCGAATTCCGTCTGCTGTGGCAAATGCCCTCGAAGAGAGTGGAGCAGCCTGGTACTGCGAGCAAAACGACGACGTCCAGCATGCGTCGTGTACAGTTGCCCAGGAGCTGCCAAACGAGGAGATCGATAGGCAGATTGCGGAGGATGAGGAAAACAGATGCAACGTTGTCGTAGAATATAAGACTCCTGACGACTGCGTAGGAGAGTCGACGATGGAGGATGAGGTTTCGAGAAGTACAGAAGGCATAGCAATGGTGAGCAGAACATTGGAGGACTCGCCCTGGCAGGATTTCCTGAACAAGTTAAGCTTACCTATTGCAGAAAAAGTGAACGCAGGTAAGCGGTGTGGTGACTGTCATCATTGTCACCATCGTCACTTGAAGCAAGCATGCTTGACTGCAAAGGTTGCACGGAACGCGAAGGCAGGGCATGCCGGTGCGCAGCTCACCTCGTTGGGGAACCAAGCCATCGGTTGGAAGCTGGAGGTTTTTTGGCCGCTGGACAGTGCTTGGTACACCGCAACTGTGGAAGGCTATGACTGCCACAAGTGGCTCATGGACGTTCGTTACGAGGACGACGCGGTGGAGAAACTGAGGCTTTATGAGTTGGAAAATCTCATAAGGAATGCTGTGCCACCTGAAACTTAAAATTTACGCACCGTTGAAGGGTGTCCTTCAATAGCCGTTTGAAACTGCCTCAATATTTCCAAATGCAGTTGGTATATTTCGCAAAGGGAGCTTGTAGGAACAGAATATTTGAGCCTAAGGCAATTTGGATAGTGTAATTTGACAGATGTAAGCAAGCTATTTTTATATGAGCCATGAGATCTGTCTATGTTACCAACCTCCTTAAAAATGCTAGGTTGATTTCAATTTCAGTGATTTTGCTGAATGGGCTGTGTTGTAACCACCGTGCTTACATGATGGCGTTTATACTAACTAGCCTCCTTCGGGGGGAGGGCTTCGCCCCCTCCCCGACGTGTCAGAACATATCGATTCGCGATGTTCGATCTGAAATCGAAAATGCAAAATCTAAAAGGGAACATGGATCGGAAATCGAAATTGCAAAATCTGGAAATATGAACGAATCGATTTGAGGAACCAATGTTTGCGAAGTAAAACTATAATGGTCTCAATGGTAGAATTATGTCTTTGGATGGCAGAGACCCGGGTTCGAATCCCAGTTGGAGGTACCTCGAACATCGATACGATGCGCTCGATGCGATGCGACGCGATGTGATGCGATGTGCGATGCACGACGCGATGCACGACGCGATGCGATGTGATGCGATGCGATGCGCGACGCGACGCGACGCGAATCGCGAATTAAATCGAAATCGCGCGGGGGGTGTCTCGGGGGTGCGCGCGGGGGTGGCGGAGGGGTTCGATCCGTCCCATGTGACGGACCAACGCTTTCGACATGTTTCGCATTAATATATAAAGTATCAACTAGCCCTCCTTCGGACAGATCGATTCGCGATGTTCGATCTGCTGAAATCAAAAATGCGAAATGCAAAATCTAAAATCATTTACGAATGCAAAATCTGAAATGCGAAATACAAAATGCAAAATCTGAAATGCCAAATGTGGAATGCAAAATGTCAATTCTGAAATCTGAAATCCGAAATGCAAAATCTAAAATCGAACATGGATCGGAAATTAAAAATGCAAAATCTGAAAATCTGAACGAATCGAACATGGATCGGAAATCGGAAATGCAAAAATTGAACATCAACATGGATCGTGAACATGGATCGGAAAACTGAGCGTACGTCGCTGGTCACGCGTGTTTTCAAAATTACCGGTACTAGGCGTGTGCGGATCGATCTCAAAAAGAGATCTCCACTAGGCCATCTGACCGTAGGATGATGTGCGCGACAGTGCTTCGCTTTTTGCATCCCAACATGCCATGCCATAACGCGTGGGTGGCGTCGCGGTAAATGTACGCGACTGTAGTGGCACTGTCATCGTTAGCGTCTGGCGATCGTGAGATCGGAAGTTCGTCCGTGTCGCCCGTTGGGATTCGCGCTTTGCTGCTGCTGCTGCTGATTAAGTAAGTACTAGGCGCTGTCGATCACAAATATGCGATCTCCACTAGGCGTCGATCTTTTTGGACAGCACGATTAATCACCATGCGATGTTAACATGGATATCGCCATTATAGCATATGACCGCAGGATCATGTGCGCGACAGTGCTTTGCGTTTTGCTTCCCAGCATGCCATGCCATAACGCGTGGGTGGCGTCGTGGTACATACACGCGACTGTTGTGGCACTGTCATCGTTAGCGTTTGGCGATCGTGAGATCGAAAATTCAACTGTATCGCCCGTTGGGATTCGAGCTTTGCTGCTGCTGCTGATTAAGGTAAGTAAGGTAAGATACTAGGCGCTGTCGATCACAAATATGCGATCTCCACTAGGCGTCGATCTTTTTGGACAGCGCGATTAATCACCATGCGATGTTAACATGGATATCGCCATTACATCATATGACCGCAGGATCATGTGCGCGAAAGTGCTTTGCTTTTTGCTTCCCATCATGCCATGCCATAACGCGTGGGTGGCGTCGCGATAAATGTACGCGACTGTTGTGGCACTGTCATCGTTGGCGTCTGGCGATCGTGAGATCGTTAATTCGACTGCATCGCCCGTTGGGATTCGAGCTTTGCTGCTGCTGCTGCTGCTGCATGTAATACACTAGGCCCGGTCGATCTTAAATTAAGATCTCCACTAGGCGCATCTGACGGTCGATGGGATTATTTATCTTGCCGACGTGGCGCACTCGAGAGATCCGAACATGAACATCGAGTCTGCCATTCCATTAATGATTTGACATTTCTCGAACCTCGCGTCTGCTATGCAATGTGAAAGCGAATCTATCTGATTTCCGAACATCGCGTCGGCCATGCGATGTTTAAATCATTTTCGCCATTACACTATCTGGCCGTAGGATCATGCGCGCGACAGTGCTTTGCCTTTTGCTTCCCAGCATGCCATGCCATAACGCGTGGGTGGCGTCGCGATATATGTACGCGACTGCAATGGCACTGTCATCGTTGGCGTCTGGTGATCGTGCGATGGAAAATTCGACTGCGTCGCCCGTTGGGATTCGAGCTTTGCTGCTGCTGCTGCTGCTGCTGATTGACTAAGGTAAGGTAAGGTAATTTGGTTTGGGTGAAGATTATAAAGGTCAGAGGTCTAGGCGCTGTCGATCACAAATATGCGATCTCCACTAGGCGTCGATCTTTTTGGACAGCACAATTAATTACCATGCGATGTTAACATGGATATCGCCATTACATCATATGACCGCGGGATCATGTGCGCGACAGTGCTTCGCATTTTGCTTCCCAGCATGCCATGCCACAACGCGTGGGTGGCGTCGTGGTACATACACGCGACTGTTGTGGCACTGTCATCGTTAGCGTCTGGCGATCGTGAGATGGAACATTCGACTGTATCGCCCGTTGGGATTCGAGCTTTGCTGCTGCTGCTGATGATTGACTAAGGTAAGGTAAGGTAAGGTAAGGTAATTTGGTTTGGGTGAAGATTATAAAGGTCAGAGGTAGTAAGGTAATTTACTTGATGCCAAGACTATAAAGGTCAGAGGTAGGTCAGAGGTATTTACTTCAGGCCAAGACTATAAAGGTCAGAGGTCTAGGCGCTGTCGATCACAAATATGCGATCTCCACTAGGCGTCGATCTTTTTGGACAGCGCGATTAATTACCATGCGATGTTAACATGGATATCGCCATTACATCATATGACCGCAGGATCATGTGCGCGACAGTGTTTTGCTTTTTGCTTCCCAGCATGCCATGCCATAACGCGTGGGTGGCGTCGTGGTGTCACATACACGCGACTGTTGTGGCACTGTCATCGTTAGCGTCTGGCGATCGTGAGATGGAACATTCGACTGTATCGCCCGTTGGGATTCGAGCTTTGCTGCTGCTGCTGATGATGATTGACTAAGGTACTAGGCCCGGTCGATCTTAAATTAAGATCTCCACTAGGCGCATCTGACGGTCGATGGGATTATTCGTCTTGCCGACGTGGCGCACTCGAGAGATCCGAACATGAACATCGAGTCTGTCATTCCATTAATGATTTGACATTTCTCGATCCTCGGGTCTGCTATGCAATGTAAAAGCGAATCTATCTGATTTCCGAACATCGCGTCGGCCATGCGATGTTTAAATCATTTTCGCCATTACACTATCTGACCGCAGGATCATGTGCGCGACAGTGCTTTGCTTTTTGCTTCCCGGCATGCCATGCCATAACGCGTGGGTGGCGTCGTGGTACATACACGCGACTGTTGTGGCACTGTCATCGTTAGCGTCTGGCGATCGTGAGATGGAACATTCGACTGTATCGCCCGTTGGGATTCGAGCTTTGCTGCTGCTGCTGCTGATTAAGGTGAGGTACTAGGCGCTGTCGATCACAAATATGCGATCTCCACTAGGCGTCGATCTTTTTGGACAGCACGATTACTTACCATGCGATGTTAACATGGATATCGCCATTACATCATATGACCGCAGGATCATGTGCGCGACAGTGCTTTGCTTTTTGCTTCCCAGCATGCCATGCCATAACGCGTGGGTGGCGTGGCGATAAATGTACGCGACTGCAGTGGCAGTGTCATCGTTGGCGTCTGGCGATCGTGAGATTGATAATTCGACTGCGTCGCCCGTTGGGATTCGAGCTTTGCTGCTGCTGCTGCTGCTGCATGTAATACACTAGGCGCTGTCGATCACAAATATGCGATCTCCACTAGGCGTCGATCTTTTTGGACAGCGCGATTATTTACCATGCGATGTTAACATGGATATCGCCATTACATCATCTGACCGCAGGATCATTTGCGCGACAGTGCTTTGCTTTTTGCTTCCCAGCATGTCATGCCATAACGCGTGGGTGGCGTCGCGATAAAATAATGTACGCGACTGCAGTGGCAATAATGTCATCGTTGGCGTCTGGCGATCGTGAGATCGAAAATTCGACTGCGTCGCCCGTTGGGATTCGAGCTTTGCTGCTGCTGCTGCTGATCAAGGTAAGTAAGGTAAGTAAGGTAATTTGGTTTGGGTGAAGATTATAAAGGTCAGAGGTCTAGGCGGATCGATCTCAAAAAGAGATCTCCACTAGGCCATCTGACCGTAGGATCATGTGCGCGACAGTGCTTCGCTTTTTACATCCCAACATACCATGCCATAACGCGTGGGTGGCGTTGCGGTAAATGTACGCAACTGCAGTGGCACCGTCATCGTTAGCGTCTGGCGATCGTGAGATCGAAAGTTCGTCTGTGTCGCCCGTTGGGATTCGCGCTTTGCTGCTGCTGCTGCTGCTGATTAAGGTAAGGTAAGGTAAGGTAAGGTAATTTGGTTTGGGTGAAGATTATAAAGGTCAGAGGTAGGTAAGGTAAGGTAATTTGGTTTGGCTGAAGATTATAAAAGGTCAAAGGTCTAGGCGCTGTCGATCACAAATATGCGATCTCCACTAGGCGTCGATATTTTTGGACAGCGCGCTTAATTACCATGCGATGTTAACATGGATATCGCCATTACATCATATGACCGCAGGATCATGTGCGCGACAGTGCTTTGCTTTTTGCTTCCCATCATGCCATGCCATAACGCGTGGGTGGCGTCGCGATAAATGTACGCGACTGCAGTGGCACTGTCATCGTTGGCGCCTGGCGATCGTGAGATCGTTAATTCGACTGCGTCGCCCGTTGGGATTCGAGCTTTGCTGCTGCTGCTGCTGATTAAGGTAAGGTAAGGTAAGGTAAGGTAAGGTAAGGTAATTTGGTTTGGCTGAAGATTATAAAGGTCAAAGGTCTAGGCGCTGTCGATCACAAATATGCGATCTCCACTAGGCGTCGATCTTTTTGGACAGCACCATTAATCACCATGCGATGTTAACATGGATATCGCCATTACATCATATGACCGCAGGATCATGTGCGCGACAGTGCTTTGCTTTTTGCTTCCCAGCATGCCATGCCATAACGCGTGGGTGGCGTCGTGGTACATACACGCGACTGCAGTGGCAATGTCATCGTTAGCGTCTGGCGATCGTCGGATCAGGCTGTCGGTCTTCGTCGCCCGTTGGGATTTGAGCTTTGCTGCTGCTGAATGACCATCTCCGTTCGCTTTCCTCATACATAGCAAATCAAGAAAAAGGCGAACGGAGATGGTCATTCACATGACCCATATCTAAATTCATAACACGTACAGCGAACGGAGATGAAAATTTGGTTTGGGTAAAGATTATAAAGGTCAGAGGTTCAGAGGTCTAGGCGCTGTCGATCACAAATATGCGATCTCCACTAGGCGTCGATCCTTTTGGACAGCACCATTAATTACCATGCGATGTTAACATGGATATCGCCATTACATCATATGACCGCAGGATCATGTGCGCGACAGTGCTTTGTTTTTTGCTTCCCAGCATGCCATGCCATAACGCGTGGGTGGCGTCGTGGTACATACACGCGACTGTTGTGGCACTGTCATCGTTAGCGTCTGGCGATCGTGAGATCGAAAATTCGACTGCGTCGCCCGTTGCGATTCGAGCTTTGCTGCTGCTGCTGATTAAGGTAAGTAAGGTAATTTGCTTTGGGTGAAGATTATAAAGGTCAGAGGTAGGTAAGTAAGGTAAGTAAGGTAATTTGGTTTGGGTGAAGATTATAAAGGTCTAAGGTCTAGGCGCTGTCGATCACAAATATGCGATCTCCACTAGGCGTCGATCTTTTTTGACAGCACGATTAATCACCATGCGATGTTAACATGGATATCGTTATTAAATCATATGACCGCAGGATCATGTGCGCGACAGTGCTTTGCTTTTTGCTTCCCAGCATGCCATGCCATAACGCGTGGGTGGCGTCGCGATAAATGTACGCGACTGCAGTGGCAGTGTCATCGCTAGCGTCTGTCGATCGTCAGATTGATAATTCGACTGCGTCGTTCGTTGGGATTCGAGCTTTGCTGCTGCTGCTGCTGATTAAGGTAAGGTAAGTAAGGTACTAGGCCCGGTCGATCTTAAATTAAGATCTCCACTAGGCGCATCTGACGGTCGATGGGATTATTCATCTTGCCGACGTGGCGCACTCGAGAGATCCGAACATGAACATCGAGTCCGCCATTCCATTAATGATTTGACATTTCTCGATCCTCGCGTCTGCTATGCAATGTAAAAGCGAAGCTATCTGATTTCCGAACATCGCGTCGGCCATGCGATGTTTAAATCATTTTCGCCATTACATCATATGACCGCAGGATCATGTGCGCGACAGTGCTTTGCTTTTTGCTTCCCAGCATGCCATGCCATAACGCGTGGGTGGCGTCGTGGTACATACACGCGACTGTTGTGGCACTGTCATCGTTAGCGTCCGGCGATCGTGAGATGGAACATTCGACTGTATCGCCCGTTGGGATTCGAGCTTTGCTGCTGCTGCTGCTGCTGCTGCTGATTGACTAAGTAAGTAAGGTAATTTACTTGATGCCAAGACGATAAAGGTCAGAGGTAGTAAGGTAAGGTAATTTGGTTTGGGTGAAGATTATAAAGGTCAAAGGTCTAGGCGCTGTCGATCACAAATATGCGATCTCCACTAGGCGTCGATCTTTTTGGACAGCACGAATACTTACCATGCGATGTTAACATGGATATCGCCATTACATCATATGACCGCAGGATCATGTGCGCGACAGTGCTTTGCTTTTTGCTTCCCAACATGCCATGCCATAACGCGTGGGTGGCGTCGCGGTACATACACGCGACTGTTGTGGCACTGTCATCGTTAGCGTCTGGCGATCGTGAGATGGAACATTCGACGGTATCGCCCGTTGGGATTCGAGCTTTGCTGCTGCTGCTGCTGATTAAGGTAAGTAAGGTACTAGGCGCTGTCGATCACAAATATGCGATCTCCACTAGGCGTCGATCCTTTTGGACAGCACGATTAATCACCATGCGATGTTATCATGGATGTCGCCATTACATCATATGACCGCAGGATCATGTGCGCGACAGTGCTTTGCTTTTTGCTTCCCAGCATGCCATGCCATAACGCGTGGGTGGCGTCGTGGTACATACACGCGACTGTTGTGGCACTGTCATCGCTAGCGTCTGTCGATCGTCAGATCGATAATTCGACTGCGTCGTTCGTTGGGATTCGAGCTTTGCTGCTGCTGCTGCTGCTGATTAAGGTAAGTAAGGCCCGGTCGATCTTAAATTAAGATCTCCACTAGGCGCATCTGACGGTCGATGGGATTATTTATCTTGCCGACGTGGCGCACTCGAGAGATTCGAACATGAACATCGAGTCTGCCATTCCATTAATGATTTGACATTTCTCGATCCTCGCGTCTGCTATGCAATGTAAAAGCGAATCTATCTGATTTCCGAACATCGCGTCGGCCATGTGATGTTTAAATCATTTTCGCCATTACATCATATGACCGCAGGATCATGTGCGCGACAGTGCTTTGCTTTTTGCTTCCCAGCATGCCATGCCATAACGCGTGGGTGGCGTGGCGATAAATGTACGCGACTGCAGTGGCACTGTCATCGCTAGCGCCTGGCGATCGTGAGATGAAACATTCGACTGTATCGCCCGTTGGGATTCGAGCTTTGCTGCTGCTGCTGCTGCTGCTGCTGCTGCTGATGATTGACTAAGGTAAGTAAGGTAATTTGGTTTGGGTGAAGATTATAAAGGTCAGAGTCAGGCGGGGTCGATCTCAAAAATGCGATCTCCACTAGACGCCTGTGTGTATAAATGTATGACTATAGTTTTTTTTTTGGGGACACGATATTTATAGTTTTAATTTAAATTCAAGACGTTTAAATTTTTTGGAAATTCGCTCGCGCGTTAAATTTGCAACGGTTAGCTCGGGCGATTGCGGATTGCGCATTGCAATACATAGCCGCCGCAACTTATCTTCAGAGTTCATTACTTTAACGTGCGCCCATCCCCCGCGCAGCTGCTGTGTGTTTGCATTCCTGCGTCGACAATATGCTTGTTCTTCTCTTCCAATTTTTTCTTTTGTTGGCACACACTTCCAGTAAGTTTTGCGCGATGGTCTGGGTGCTTGCCCTGTTGCTGCTATAAGTACAATTTCTCACTCTAACAAAAGGTGCCTTGCATTGAGGCTTGCTCCGCGAACAAACGCAGCGTTAACGATGCGATGCTTGGCACGCAGGTTAGCTTGGGCACTCACGCACTCGTCCGCCAAGAAAGACAATAAAGAGGCCGTAACTTTTCCAAGTATTTCTTCCCAACCGACTCCATTTCCCTAAAGTCTTGCTCGCGATCGAGTGCCGAGATGCGAGGACGCCCAATTCCTGCTCATACTTTCTTTTCCTGTTATGATTCGTGTCTATTACATGTGTTTGTGAAGGTGACAGTTTCCGGTTTGAAGTGTTTGTGTTTTCCAGCAGGGATACACGAACCATGTGGTAACATGATCCCATCACGTGTACACATGATCCCATCACGTGTACACATGATCCCATCACGTGTACTTACATGATGGGATCATGTAAGTACATTTTTCACATGATTCCTAACCTTCGTTGTGTGCTGCTCGTGTACAAGGCTGTCGGCGGTCTGCAGGATACAGCGCGGAGTTCTCAGTTTTTGCACGAAGTGTGATGCGTTGATCTCACGTGTGGTTAGGTTTCCGGCCGCTGTGATGTTTTTGCATGCAGGTAGGAGGCGAATACCAAAGCAGGATTCTAGAGGCACGGGTGTTGAAGCGGACGATTTGAAGCAAGCGCTAGTTCGCTCAATTGCGGTTTACCAATTTGTTCCGTAAGGTCTGCCACCCACTTGCTAAACTATCTGCGGCAAATTGCGCCGTGTTGCTTGACGGAGTTGTTACCCCGAGCAGAAATGCAAGCGCGGTCCTCCTGGTCCTTGCAATGTGCAGCTTTGATAGACGTTTCTTGTGTTTTTATTGGCTCTGTGGCACGGATTGTGTCTTTATTGTCTTTTGATAGCTTTCCACGACCTGTTTTTGTTGGAGCCCAAACGTGGCATGCCGTATAGCATTTAGCCAACTGCCTTTGTACAGTTCTGATGTGGCATTCTCCATTGCCCGTGTGCAAAGGACAGTCTTTCACTGTTGAAGCATTGGTCAATCGTTCATTAGCCACGGGGTGAGCTGAGCGGTTCAATTTGTTGGGGAAGTGCAAGCAGGGAGCAAGAGCATCTTGCGCCAAGGCCCTCGGAGAAGCTGCGTTAGCTGTCTCTCCACCTCACCTTCCCTTGGAGGCAGCGAGTGGCAGGTAAGCTCCTGGAAGGCAAGGACACAGACTGCCTTTCTGAAAGTGCCATTGGTATCTCTCTTCATTGGTTGTTGATTGATCCACTCAATTAAGAGTGGGTCAATAGCTATCTGCTTAGTGGGAGAGGGAAGAAGCGCCATAGCTATCTGCCGAATCGCAAGGTGAGGGCGTGCCATAGCTATCTGTGGATTGGGAGGGGGAGGGTGCGCCACAACTATTTGTCGAATAGGAGGAAAAGGGCGTGCCATAGTTATCTGCCCAATGAGAGGGGGAAAGCGCGCCATAGCTATTCGCCAAGTGGGAGGAAGATGGCGAGGCATAGCTATTTGCTGAGTGGGAAATGGAGGGCGCTCTATAGCTATTGCCTAATGAGAGGGAGAGGAGGCGTCATAGCTATCTGCAGAGTGAGAGTGGGAGAGTGCGCCATCATAGGTATCTGCTGAGTGGCAGTATCTGCCGAATGGGAGAAGGAGGGCATGCCATAGCTATCTGCAGAGTGGTAGGAGGAGGGTGCGCCATAGCTATTTGCCGAGTGGGAGGGCGAGGGCGCGGCATAGCTATCTACCAAATGGGATGGGGGAGGGCGCATAGCTGAGTGGCTGAATGGGAGAGGTAGGGTGCGCCACAGCTATTTGCCGAGTGGGAGGGGAAGGGCGCGTTAAGCTATCTCTTGATGGGGGGGGTGTGCCATAGCTATCTGCCCCTGGAAGGCAAGGACATAGACTGCCTTTCTTAAAGTGCCATTGGTATCTCTCTCATTGGTTGTTGATTGACCCACTCAATTAAGAGTGGGT